>NDGM011221675.1:821-27436 GCA_002564305.1 Octomys mimax
CTCTCTCTCTCTCTCTCTCTCTCTATATATATATATATATATATATATATATATATATATCCATTGACTCTACAGCTTTATTTTCTGAAGAATTGTACCCCTAATATAAGACCAGATCATGCACTACAAGATAACTTCATTCTACACCCAATGTACTAATATGCCGACAAAGACTAACCAACTATTCATAAATCAGTCACCATCTGAATCATCTCTGGATTCTTAATGTATTTTCTTCGTTGCTTACATTTTATTCATATTTTTTGGAAATATTTAGCTTTTGAATTGTATGATGTTCATTGGGAAAAACAGTTACAATAACCACACCAGCAATGAAAGAAGCTGGAGTATTTTGTTCTTCTCAGTAATAATGCCTGTTTTCCAGAATAGCATCTACAGCTCACTGGAGCGAGTCTAGTTGGCCATGCAAATTTGCAAGAGGAGCCTGGAAAGCCGTTGATTCAAATCTGACACAGAATGTTTAGTTGGGACAGACCTTGTGACCAGTGATTCCTCGTTCCAAGGAAAGGCAAGCTGGAGTTGTGCCTGGGATCCCAGGAGCTTTTCACTTTGGATCTCTTTAATTTGGGGCCCTTCAGTGGAAGACTTTCAAGTTTCAATACTAAAAATAAAATTTCATATTAAAGAAGCCACTTAAACCTACAGTGTAGCAATTATTTTCTACTCTGAGAAAACACGAAAGCAGGCTATTCTGAAACAATCAGTGTGGCGTGTTTATTATAATCTGTGGACCTTGACTGACAGATTGTTGTCCTGAGTCCATAGTTTAGGGACTTAGGTTCCCTCTGCTATGCATTCTGGGAGCCTTGGCAAATGTAAGAGCACATTATGCATTTAGTCTCACATAGAATACTTCTACTGTCCTAAACTTGCTGGATACTATCAATGTTCCTCCTTCCTTCCCCTGAAGCTGTTAAAGTGAACTTTTTCATTGTCCGCTTTGCCGAGTGTCATGTAGTGAGAGTCAGAGCACGTGTCATGTTGTCAGGTTGGCTTCTTTAACTTAGCCCTATTTGCTCTTATCTTAAAATATTAAATTGTGATTGGCCTTGAAAACTCAGAATTAGAAATATCGCTATAAATCAACAATGTTTGGAAGATGGAAACCACGAATCAATAATTGTTTTGTTGTTCTCTTTTATGAAAATTCTAACCATTTTCTGTGATAAAGTTTTAATCATTAGAAATATTTGTATCTTTATATAAAATATTCCAGGAAATTATACTAAGACTGTAAAAGAGGAGTAAAGAAACCCTTACTTGTAGAAGCAAACTGTAATTGCCAACACTTTCAATCAGCCTCTTTTAGAATTCTAAAACAGAGGTAGTAATAGCTGCTAAGCTATAGGTGTGATACAATTATAAACCAACATGCTACAGGAAAGGTGGTGTGAACATTTAGTGTGAGCCAATTTTTCTCTAGTAAGGTGTGATTGCATGTCTGAGTGTGGTTGTGCTGACGGGTGGCACTCTGTGTTGTGACAGAATTTATGTAGATAATCACATCTCTTTCCTGTCTTGTTGAGGGGCTAGATTCAGAAATCCATGAGTGTCTCTTGTCCTCTTGCTTTCCTTAGGATACACAGTGCCTCAACTGTGCTCACAACAACAGCTACCAGCTTCTAGACACCTGTGGAGCACCTACTGTACGTTAACACAGGCCTGATGGACATACCATTCTCATCATTTCAGAGAATTGAAAAATTGAGACTCCATTACCATCAGTGGTAGGATGGTGCCACAGAGCAAGACGGTGGGCGGAGGATGTGGATCCCAAAGCTGTGCCCCAACCCCAGGCTGTGCCCCAACCCCAGGCTATTGCTGTTTATTAATAGGTGACATCTGGCAGAAATTGCTGTTTATTAATAGCTGACATCTGCTGTCGTAGGATATCTTCCTAATTTATAAATAAGAATTAAGATCTTGATCTCATGTCTCAAAGTGATCTACATTTGACAGTAATGAACCATATTATTTTTATGACCAATGCTTTATGTAAGAAATACTATTTCTTGTTTTCATAGCATGATTAATTCATGACGAAAATGTTTAATAACCTATTAGAATCTGTCATGCAAAATTACATGCAGGAAGTTTTCACTGAAGCAAGTTTTGAACCTGTAGCTGTCATCTACTTTGAAACTATGTTGCTATAATTGATAAAGAAGTCTCTGGAGGAAAAAAAAAGTCTCGGGAGAAATTGCAGATATGCTACTTAAATTATTCATCATAATAGAAAAATCGCTTATTACTCAAAGATACATGGAAAAAATTGATAAGTACATTTAGATTTTCTATGTGCACTCAGTTCCATGCCATTGTTTGCTGCTTTGGTAGAATACTTAAAGTCAGCATACAAGATGCTGTTTTACTTTATTAAACTTTAAATAGTAGTTACCAAGGATGAAGTATTAGAATTTAGATTTTCCCTGACATGATCTGCTTAAATATTTTAACACTGCTACTACATCTTTTTCTTAAAGATAGCATTTCTTCAGAGTCACCAGGGCATTTTTTTCTGTACAGGATATTTGGTAGAGTTGAAAGCATATTGAAAACTGTGAGATAGTTACATTGTGCCCCAAATAGTACTGTGATGAGTATGTCTAGTTGAAGGGAACTTCAGAATACATGAGTATGTGTGTGTATGTGTGTGTGTGTGTGTGTGTGTGTGTACTCAAAGGAAAGAATTAAATTTTGTCGGATTGAAGATGTGAAATATTATGAAAACAAGCCAAAAGTTATCATTCCTGTTACAGAGAGGAGATAGCTGATCTGAAAAGAATGAAGCAAACTGATAGTGTAAGTGCTATCACTTTTTTATGAGGTTCATAGGCAGAGAGAGAAGAATATGATGCTAGAAAAAAAAGCAGTAAGACAGAGCTCACAGAGAAAATATGGGCCAAATAGTTTGATAAGAGCTGCTGGACTTAATCATTGATAAAAAAAAAATCTGGGACGTTTATGCTATTATCAGATTGAAAGAGATAAAGGCATTTCTGTGTAGTAGCGAAACATTTTGCAGAATCCCATATGTACTACTAAGAAGTGGGATCTTGGAAGACAAAGCAAGAAATGAAATTAGAGATGATGCCTAAGTGTAATGAAGACATTTCTTCTATGGAAAAGTTGGGCAATGGACCCAAAGCTAAAATACGCCGGCTGAGCTTGGAGAATTGATGATACAGATGATGTGACTCAAATAATGAAAAAGTGCAAATAACCTCTTGTAACAGTAGCCATAGATGTGTTCAGTGTTCACCAGCATCATGGTCACCACCAGTGGGCACCTTACAGAGTCCTACAGAGTGACAATGAGCCTTTAACCACGTGTTTTGAGCAGTTTTATCCCATTAAGTATTTACTGTCCACTGTTCTTGTGAATCAGTGTAACTTGGGACATGGTGAATTTTCTTCTCTACAAGTGTGATTAATTTCTTAAAACGATTATAAAAGTGATTGTAATTAAATCCGGTAGCTAGTTAAACTTTGAATGAGTGTTAAATATTAGTGATGTCTTTAGGGTAATACTGGATTGTTGAACTTTGGGTGTACGCCACCTGTGCACATGGCTGAAAGTGCTCTATTTCACAACACAAACACACCTAGCTGTAATCTTACTGTTTCATAAGTTCATAACACTTCAGGGATGGAAAGATCTAGAGAAGGCCTCGCTGTATAAGAGAGGAAACTGAGGCCTGGCACAATCTGCTTTCTTGCCTAAGGTCACAAGTCTAGTCCTGAGAGAAAGAACATTGGAATCAGATCAGTTATCCTCCACCTCAGGCAGTAAGACTGCACCCTTGGAATTAGTAGATCCTTTTGTCTACCTGAGCAAAGTGGAAGAGGAAAAAGAACCACAACCTAATAGATCTACTTAACATGGCCGGCCAACATCATCCAAAACACATTTCTTTTTCATTTGATTTTTGGCCTGATTTTTTCCCTGACTTTTTATTTGGCTTAAAGTTTTGGACAACTGCCTTATCTTTCTACTTTGATTTAACTGTCTAGGCAGACTCTAATGCAATAAATTTAACCTCCATTAAGCATTCTATTTTTAAAAAGATGCCTTTATTTAAGATATATGGAATTAATTTTCATTAACTTTGAAGTATTCTAAATTTGGATACTGTGTCCTTTCTTAATGAGAGTTAAAGTGTTCTCTTAAATTATTGATCCTTTTATGATAATTCCAGCTAAATGAATATTGGATGATGGAAAAATGTTCAGTTCATGATTAAATAAATGAATTCTTTTCTAAAAGTGTTAGTATTAGTATTATAAAAGCCCAGACAAATGAATTTTCTTACCAAAAAGCAAGAATGATTTAAATTGACATTAACCCTTTAGGAGCACATTCTAGTAAGAAATATAAAATATGATAACAGTAGGAATTTGTAAAACAGACCCATTCGTGTGGGAGTTTTTCATCTTTTCAGGAAGCCTGCCTTATGTTTATTGGCTTGCTAACTTTTCCTAGCTTGGAGTATCTCAGGTTTATTTCCTGCAAAGAATAGGTATGCCAGTGAAACTCAAAGGTTACATTGTGAAGAGTTCTTCAAAATAATAATGCTACTCCTTCAAAATACCTGTTCAATATCTGTTACAACTTAGTTCTTGTCATAAGGTATATTTGAAATGTGTTAATATTTTAAATATTCACTTAATATTTTTGCTAATTTTGAAATTATTAATCTACATTTTCTAGAAGCATTGGTTGCTAGGAAACTTAGGGAAAGGTATTTTTCAGCGTACTGGCCAAACATTCTAACAACTATTATAGAGCTTCTTCAAAATGATGGTGTAAAGTTCTTAAAATATGTATTTACATTATAAACAATGAAATATAAAAAGTTGACAAAAGTTTTGACTAAGCAAGCTATACCTTCACAGTCCCATCTAATAATCTTACAAAAGGCAAATTAAATCTTCCTAGTTTTAATGTTTGAACAGTGTTTAAAACACGAGAAGCATCACAAGACTCAGTACCTTGCAAAGCCGCACAGTAGCGAGGCTTCATTTGTAGGGTGCCGCTGCTGTTGCTGGCTTGTGTGTCCTGCATGCCGGCTGGGCTTTGTGATAGAATGGAATGAGTTTCTGCATCTGGCCTACGAGCCTACCCTGGCACACACAAGCCCCCGCAGTGCCCTTCAGCTGTGCGCTAGAAGTAAGACAAGAGGAGTGCTTCTTCCTGCTCCTGGCTCTGGGTCACCACCCCATCACGAAGCCTATTTTATCTTTCAGGATTTTTGATGAAATGTAGTTTATTGAGATATCATTTAACTATGCAATACGATTAGAAAATGAATTTAACGTTTGTTGGCTTGTTTGATTTTTCTAAGGTTTGCTTTCTGCTGGCAAAATCATGACCCTGAAACTCAAATGCAATAGGCATCAAGATGAAATATAAAGAAATGAAACTGAGTGTAGAGACACTGTTTCATACTTAGGTACTAGAAGAAACTCCTAGAACTTATAGCCATGTTTACTTTCCATATAAAAATCGTAGCATTGATTCACTTTACTAAAAGTTAATATACCGAATAAGGGATGCACATTCCATGTACACGTGGGCTGCATATCATCGATGTACATATAATACATTGCTCATTTAAGGAAACAACGTAGTGGACAGTGATGGTGAAGCTCTTAGAGCTTTCAGTGCCACACATGACCTGTTGTGGCTTTGGTGCCGTAGGTCGCCACTGGTGTGGAAAATGCTCACAGGTAAATGCCTTGAGAAGGCATCAGTTAAAGCATGCTGGTGTGTAGGAAGGTGAGAGTGAAGTCTACACAAAGGCGACTTCTAAAATTTTTGTTTGAATATGTATGCATGTCAATCTCTTAGATCCACAAATTTGTTCTTTATGCCTCCCATTCTAAATATTATCTATGACCTGGACCAAGAGCACTGTCCTGCTGTAGCAACTGGCAAGTCCTGTGTCTTTGCTATTTATTAATCAAGGTGAATTTACCCAGAAAGATATGATCTAGTAGTGACCTCTAACTGAGTAAAATACTAGTGTCTTAATCTATTTTCTCTTGGTCTCACTGAATTCCGAAGGCAGGATAATGTACAGAAAGCAGGGCTTGTTCAGCTCTGGTTCTGGAGGTTGGGAGGTGCAAGGTCCTGGGACCACACTTCAAGTGAGCTTTCTTGCTGGTAAAGATTCTTGAGAGCCCCGAAGCATACCGGGATCATGTGGGGAGGGTGCTGCATCCCAGGGACAGCGACTGTTCAGGTAGCTGTCAATCCATTCATCCATGAATGGGCTCTGTTCTCCTCATCTAATCACTTGGGGATCATATCAAACCCTGAGTCCTGGGGAAACCCTGTGCCACTGAGCTACACCCCAACCTTCTGATCACCTCTTGAAGGCCTCATCTGGTCTCATTTTTTAAATATCTCACAGTGGAGGGCTGGGGATGCTGTTCAGTGATAGAGAGCTTGTGTCATGTGCATGAGACCACGGGTTCAGCCCCCTGCCCTGAGGTGCAATGGGGGAACTACCACAGGAGGGGCATTTCAACACAAATCCTTCTGAGCACTCTCTTGCTACAGCAGTGAGTGCTTGCTCACTCAGTCTGAGGGATTCACGCATCACCCCCCTTTTGGCCACATGCAACCAAGGCAGCCGAAGCCTGTAGAGCCCATCGCTTCTTCACCGTTGCAGAATTATCCACAACCGTTAGAAAAGAATAAGTTCTTCATCTCCATTTTTCTTATTTCTGGTAGGATTTCTTCATATGATTGTGTGTGGAAAATAGGAGTATAGAAAAAGAAAACTGTATTTGGACTTTGGGAGCATCGATGAATGTTTTCTTGCCTTAAATATTAGCTAATGGTTTTAACATCGCTGCCTGACTATTGATAGAATAGCATACAAAATTTTAGTATAGAAGACAGGATGTTTATTGGGAGTTAAGAGTCTTAGCTGTGCGAGCAACATTATTTTTTAAAACTGCTGTGGCTGCTAATGTTTACCTTGAAAAAAAAGGCAACTAAAGTCCCCGGATGTTGCTTAGAAGGCCTGCACGCTCGCCTTCCACCTGTGAGACAAGTGAGACAATTATCTTCAAGCTGAGTAATGATCACTGTTAATTGGAAAATGCTTTGTAGTTAGTTGAATATAAAGCATATTGAATATATAGCTGCTTAATAAAACTTAAGAATTCCTTCACTGTATTCTCCACAATAATTCTCTTTTTAAGTGACTAAACCTTTAGAGACTGGGCGTGGTGGCACACGCCTGCAATCCCAGCTCTTGAGAGGCTGTAAATAGGCGCATCACTGTGAGTCCCATCTAGTAGTGAGACCCTGGACACCCTACAGACCCTTCGCTAAAATACAAAAAAATAAAAAATAAAAAAATAAACCTTTAAAGTGTGCGATTTGTGCAATCACCAAATGATCATTTCCAATTTGCCTTCTTTGAGATATGTCAGTAGTTGGCACAGGTACTTCCAGCATTGTTTAAATGTTTAAATGGCTGTCCCCCAAACCAGCACACTCGTAAGGACTCATTTGAATTTTGCTATCCCTAGAAAACTGGCTTACAGCCTAGTGCAGAACACATGGGCAGGTTGTGTGGTGAATGACTGGTTTTACTTGTGCTACTGAGAGCCTTCAAGTGACTGCTTACCTTTAGTGCAGGTCATCTCAACATGTCCTTCTCTTTCCTCTGTGAGGACATCGTAGGATTGTACTTCACATTGTCTCCTGGAAATTAGGCATATTTGTCCCTGTGGCCAACGCAATATGGACAACAACAGCAACAAACAAAGAGTACCTTGTCTGTGTGAAAGCATTCATGTTTCAGTGTGTTGTGTGGCCACCAGGGTAGACCCCACACCAACATGCTCTGTGAACAGCCAGACTAAATCAAGTCCTTCCAGTGTGCTCAAATTCAATACACAGTTGAAGCAAGGAAAAGTGTTTTTATTTTGAGATTTGGAGATTGTTTGTAATGGTAGAAAAATACAGCGTTTCCTTCTTCTCAATTTGAAAGTGAAATTCTAGTCAGGAAAGGTAGAATACGAAGATAGACTATATAATGTCATGACTATAAAAATGCTATCTGGGCATGCTTCTAATTTAGTTCTTCATATAAAAATGTGTTGTAGTTTGCAACTGATTCAAGTTATATGGATTATTTAAAAGATACAAATTCATTTGAGAATATTTTATAAATGTTGAGCACTTTGACATTTTCAGTTTTTAACTTTGTGTACAAATAGTATATTTTGATAGTGCCAAAGTGTAAGAACTATGCTACCGGCCTTATCTCAGTAATGTATCTCCTTTGGCTTATAAGTAAATCAAAGAAACCAGAATGATATATATTTTCTTACCCACTGGGAAAAGTTTCATTAAAAATAGTCAGCTAGGGTTTTGGTATAGAAATGGAAAGAGGTAGAAGATACTGGAATTTCTTTGTATAATGTGTTGGATTCATTGCTCAGCTGATAGAAAGATTTAAAAAAATTGCAGATTCAGGGGTTATTCCAAGATTTCTGGCCTGAGAAACTGGATAAATGGAGATACAATTTGTTGCCTTCAGAATGCTGGAGAGCTAGCTAATTTATTCAGGTATAAGCTAGAACACTGACACTAATATAATGGAAACTAAGTAGCTGGCTGACATATTGAAGAAGCATACCTAGGAGCATCAATTGATAAAAATAAACATATGCCTATGTAAAAATTTCTGGGAATGTATTGAATACCTTTGTAAATAAAATAATTAAAGCCTCTTTAAGAAAAGTAAGTTTTCAAGGGAACGAAAATTAAAAATTGGGTATGCAAAGCATGACTCACTTTATATTGTTCTCTTGGTTTGCTTTTAACTATTTTTTGCATGCAAGGAAAGCATGAACGCATACCTATTCCTTCTGAATACTAATTTTGTCCACCGTTTTCTTCTGTGCTTTAGAGTTTGGGCAGAACTGTTCCTTTTCCTTTTATACTTCGTTTCAGAGATGAGAAGCAGGGTATCTGCTTGCATGTAGCATATTTGCTGTCCATGCAAATGCCTTGGCCAGAGCAGCTCATGTGACGCAGCTTGGCATGGCAAGCAGGTAATGGTTAAGCATCCCTACTGGTGCAGAGGCTCGGTGATGCCCTGAGGAACTCCCAACTCTGTGCACCTCTTGGGTAGTGGATTAAGAATGCATGTTAAAAAATAGTTTTTGTGTCTTAACCATCTTCAAGTAAACTAGGATCTGAGGTCATAGTGTAGTAGAAGGCACCAACTATGGAGATTTCTGGCTCTCTGCCCTGGGCACTGGGTTCCGGCCAGCATGCAGCTCTGTGTAATGCGGACTCCTTGGTATGTTATATTGAGTTGAGGGTTTTTCATAAATTTCTCAAATAAATTACTTTTTCTTTACTTTCTCTATTTCTCTAGGTTGAGGAAACCTGGGGGGGAAAAATAACATTCATCTGGGAGTTTAGATGAATAACAATTTATTTTAGCTTGGAGGAACACAAATTCATATGCTTTTAAAGCACTGAAAGCTAAGAAATAAAATTTTATTTTCTTATTAAGATCTGGAGGATTTGTGGTTTGATTTAGATTTTAAGAATGGATATACTTTGCCACTTTTGTGGTACTTTTGAATTCATAAAGCCTGAAATTCTTTTCAATGTTCAAAATCTTATATGTTTCATTTATGTTCAGGTCTGCTGTATCTGAAAGTTTGCATCATAACTATGATTTATTATGAACCCTGTCTGCACCAAAGAAACATTTTTGTTTTGTTATTAGTTGGAATCATTAAATTTGGGAGTATTTCTCATTAATTAAATTATTCAGAAGAACATAGTTTTGAATATTCACATTCTACATCATTAGTGTTCTTTTGAAATCAGTTGGAATTCTACTTTGAGAGATGACATGATAACCTTTAAGATGTTGCTTTTCAAATATTTTTATGATTGTAGAATGTTTTATCAAGTGAAATATTACAAAGAACTCCAATGCTAAGACAAAGACAAATGAGACTGCTGTGTCTAAAATGGCTATATCGTATGTTCAATAATTGTCACCCCAAAGTACAATTATTTTATAATTTCTTGCTTCCTGTTTTACAGAAAAATGTCTTTGGGCAATTATGTACACATATGAGCATTTTTGTTAGTTTTAGTTACAGATTGCCCACAGTCTCAGGGTTGAGCAGGGCTTTTCTTGCCATGAATACAAAGTAGGTTGCATGGCATTAGCACTCATTTGGTTTGTTTGACAAAGGGTGATAGTATCCACACAAAGACTCAGCGAACTTCACTTTATCCAATCCATGATCTGTGTGTGCAAGGGCTCTCCTAGACAGAAAGGCATTGGTGATGCTACCTCTGCCTCATAATATCTTTGGCATCTGGCTTACTAGGCAAAAGGGCAGAGAAAACACAACTTGGGAGCAATCTCAGGCAGATGCAATGACAGGCATTGTGAAGAGGGGCGCCCAGTGGGGGTAACTTTGGTTTGGGGCCTTGTCAGACCCTGGGGTCTCTTACTTCTCTCACTCTAGATATCCTATAGAGATTGCTTTTTGTATAAGTGATCTTTAGGCTGATCAGCAATAAAATAGCTTCAGAAGCAAAGAGGGATGGAAAGATTTCTCAGAAACTCTTTGTTGGTATCCTGTAAGACAGAAGTATGTGAGAGTCCTTTGGAGGGTTGTTACCGTTTGTGTCTAGTTGTCCCCCCAAAGCCTCATGCAGTCATGGGGCTGCTTCTAGAGTTTGTGATTAATTAATGATCCAATGCTGGGATTATGGATGTGAATGCTACACCCATCCTGGGTGGATAATCTGCATCACAATGCAAAGAGGGAGAGAGGCTAGCTAGCTGCTGCAACCACTGCCACTCCCTTTGCTCTTTGCTGTTTTCCACTGCCATGAACTGCTGCCCTCTGCTGTGTGCCACACTCTGCCTTGGAGCCAGCTAAGTATAGAGTGAAACCTCCTCAAACTGTGAGCTAAATAAACCTTTCCTTCCTTCATTTCAGGAGTTGAGTATTTGTCCCAGCAATGAAGGAAAAAGTAACGGAGACAAGGGTCTTCTGTTTTAGAGGACATGAATTCTTATCATTCTTTGTTCTTTTATCAGGGCTACCCTTTTGTGGTCTGCTGATCCAGTGTTCCAAATCTTAAAATATCTGTCAGAATATTTGCTCTTTGCTGGCATCTGCAGCTTGGTGATAGGCCCAGCTCCTCTGCAGCCAGATCAAGGGCTTGCGTGCGCTCCTTTTGCAGCTCTTTTCTGGTGAAGTGACCGTAAGACACATATTTAACATCCTTATAGTCATACTTAACACGAGCACAGTAATAATCATCTCATATAAATGCTGTGATGTTCAGATGGCTTCATTAAGAAGTCCAGGACACACGCCCTGGTGATACTTGGACATGCATCTGGGTCACTGCACCCCTCCCCAATTCCAGTGGTTATTGGTTTGCTATTTCTTTAAAGATAAAAACCAGTTTAATCATTTTGCTTACAAGGCTCCCAAGTTTAATCATTATTTATATGTCACCTCTGCCTTCTTACATGTTCAAAAACAATCATCTTTTTTCAAAAAATGAGTTTCCTACAACTCCCTGGTCTTTACACCTTGTAGTCTGGTTAACTGCTCTGTGTATATATTCACTTCGATTGTATTTCCCTANAACTCAGCAGCTGCGCCTGGACACAGCCTCTGTGCTCACATTCTCCATAACGCTTCCTAGGTAGCAGGGTGCTGCACAGGGCGCAGCTTGCACGTGGACGCTGATGGGCAGTGGAGCCTTCGTGGCTATTGGCACGTTTTGTTACAGTTGATCTGCAGCCAGATCAAAGACATGGGTCCTTGTACATATCCTGGTATAATCCGTATGAACTCTGAACAAATGAAAGTTGCATGAAAAGGATAACAGAGAAATAATTAAAGTACATTGTGCCATTTCAAGGAGAATTATATGCAATTGACAGACTAAAGAAATTACTTTTATCTATTAGGGAAAACTTGGAGAATTATAAGGAAGTTTTATTACGTTTTAGAATATTCTAATCTTTTTTCTCAAGTGATAATTTAGCATTTGTGTAGCTCAGGCATGGCAAAATTTAAAGCTGTTAGAAAGAATATATAGTATATATGTATAAATTGAGTCACAATTATTAAAATAGTTCCCATCCCAAGTGAAAGTAATCTGTGATGTTAGATTACATTTGCAACATAAACACAAGGAACAGAAGCTTTGAAGGAGCCTAAAGATGTCAAAAATAGGTTGTGGGCCAGCACAGGAAGCATTTCTTGAAAGCGCAATATGTGATGAAGTGCTGCAGTTAGTTAGATGAGCTGATCCTGTCCAAATAGCACAGCCGGCTGCCACAGAGTTCAGAACAAACTCCATAAACTATTGCTAAGAAATAAATTCCAAGATATTTAATTAGCAGTCTGTCCCATTGTTTATCTTAAACACTTATAAGATAATCTCTTTGCTTCCTTTCTACTGCCGATGAATACCAACAACTAACAATCTTAGCTTCCAAAAGGGATTTTTGAAGTGGAAACACTGCAAGACCCACACAGATCTGCAGGGAAGGGTTACTGTCCATTTGGATCTATTGTCAAAGAACAGAAGTGGTAAGAGCTGCCTGAGCCTTGGCCAGCCCCGCGACCTCTGGTGATATTGGGAGATAAACTTCTGAAATAAAATTAATTTAAATTATTTTCATTTTAACTTGCTGATCTATTGAAAAGGGTTTTTATTTCTCTTTCCCTCCTTTCCTGCACATAAGAACTTCAATATCACTGTCCTCAGTCCTGATTTTAGTCCTCTTTACCCATGAGTTGGGTTTGTCTTTGTGAATATCTTATTTTCAGAATTAATTTTTTTTTCAGAAATCTGCAATAGTCTCCCCACTTACAAAGCTTCAGTTGAGTACAGGAGACTTGCTGTTGTCAAATTCTACCTTTAGCTTTCTCCTTGTTTTCTGGGGCTTCTTGAAACAAATGTTTTCCCCTGTTGGAACTAGCTGAGTTCTCCAATGAGACGCCTGTGCATCTCCGCAGAGATGTGGTGGAGCAGCCAGGCTCCACCTGTTCTGCCATTTTTCTTTGGTGTGGGTTTTTAATCCATGCCTTCCAGGCTCTGTCCTGCTCTTGGCCTCAGCCTCCATGAGAGGATGAAGGCCGATGGACCCCTGAGCTCTCTTGGGAATCATTTGGAAGACTACAGAAAGAAGCCTAAGAAGTCAGGCATTGTCAGTTGAAGACTAAAAATTGCTGTCCCTTAGCATTTATTGAATTCCTTTCTCTAATAGCCCCTTTCAATTGTCTTCACAGGGAAATACATGTTCTATTGATTAGAAACACTCAGTGTGAAGACAGAGTAGGGTCTGCGGCAGGAGCGAGGGTTTCTGCTTTGCCTTCCCCAGCTATGAGGCTGTGGACCAGCTTGGCTCTGTAAGCTGTGGTCTTGTAAATTATACAGAGCACCTCTGTGCTCAGGGTGCTGGGCAGGAGTCAGTGAGACAGAGCGTAGCATTTGCGTAATATAATCCCTTAGCCATTGGTAACTTATGTGCTCTCCTTTTAATTGAAAAATAAATTTCCCTCTTTTTTTTCAGTTTAGAGGATATCTTTGTCTTTTTTATTGAACTATTGATATAAAAAGACACTTTTACCTAACTTTGTTCATAGCATTTTGAGCACAATACTTATTCTTTATTGCTCTAATGTACTGTGTTTTGTTACTTACTAACCAACAAAACCTAAGGTCCAAGAAATTGCATTAATTGCTAAATCTCTAACAACTTAAATTGTTCAATTTCCATTTTTGAAGTCCGAGGAACAAAATAGGACCCAAAGGAATCTAATAACTTCTAACATGCTCATATTCTTTAAACAATATCGTTTGTAGACAGCGCTATTTTCTTGTTTTCAGTATGTTCCATGAAGAAATATATCTAGATAGCCATTGTTGTTTCCCTTGGATTTCTTAAGTACACCAACAGTGAAATATGGTATAGTATCATGGAGTATTTTTGGGGAAGATAGAAAATTTCTTTCTTCTCAAATTACTCTTTAATTATTGTGCATATAATGTATTCACCCAAACTTAAAATCTTTGACTTCATTTCCACATTACTTTTATACTTTTCCTTATAGTTTCTTTTTGGGATTTAGGGTAATTTTAAAATACCTTTGGACAAATTATTATTATTTTTGTTGTTGTTGGTTTTTTTGGCAGAACCAGCATTGAACTCATACCCTTGCACTTACCAGGGAAGCGCTGATTCTACTGAGCCATCTCCCTGGCCCCTTTCTTTATAGTTTCTTGATTGCTAATTCTTAAGTAGTTCTCAGCTTTCTTTTCCTCCTTGTTCTCATGTTTCTTGGCAGAATGTGATCATACTTGTATTCCCAGCTGACCTCTCAGTATCTTCCCTTCCCTAATCTGGTGTCTCCAGAGTAGCCATTGCTGACCCTCACATCTGCTGGGCCCCTCCTTGGTCTGACCTCAATGGAATTTTTAGAACCTGACGCTCTATAAAGTGTAAATCCACTTGGGACACTCGATTCAACCCTCGCTGACTCTAAGGTCCCAAGCTCTCTGACGTGGATTACATACATGCGCTGTAGCTCCTTCTCTAATTTACATCCATAACTGAGCTATCAGCAGCTCTGAAAATATGTCAAGTCTTGCCCAAGCCTCACTGTCTGTAAGAAATAGGAGGAAAGTCTTACTCATTCTTTCAGTGTAATTCCAAATGTTCCCTCTTCCATGAGGCTGTTCTTTCATCCTTCATTCACCCCCAGGGAATGTTAGTGGTATTTTCTTCTGTGCTTTGAAATTAGTTTGTATATATCTCCACTGTAATGCTAACTGTGCTATATTTTAATTGTTTATGCTATTTCTTTTCCAGTAGGATGAACATTATGTTGCTAGAAATATCATATTCTTTTTTGTATACTGAGCTCAGTATACAAATTAATAGGTAATTAATAGGTAATTACTCAGTACCCATTAATAGGAAAACAAATGGATAGAAAATGAAGGAATGAGGCCCATAGGAAATTCTTCATAGATTTTTTTTTCTTTTGATCCTGGGGATCAAACTCAGGACCTTGAGCTTGCTAGGCAGAGACTTATGCTGCTGAGCTATCTCCCCAGCGCTTGCCAATAGGAAATTAATAACTAACAGGCAGAATGTGATCATACTTATGTTCAAAAGTGTCTTCTTCTTCTTGACTGCCTTTGAAGGCATATATTACATACTGTGCTTCTAAACTGAACATACAAACATTAAATGAAGTAAACCCCAGTGCTGCACAGGGCGAAAGTAGGACTTTAGCACATTGTTGTATTTGGATTTGAGTTCTAGTTCTAACAAATAATAGCAAAGGAATTTGAAACAGGTAGTTGTCGTAATCCTAATTTTTTGTTTTTATCTGCACAAAAGAAATAATAGCTAACTGACCTCACGATTTGGTCAAGAGAGTCAAACAAAATAAATAAATGGAAATGTTTTGTGGACTATTAAGGGGTAGATATTTGTAGTTTAATATTTTAATAGGTCAAAATGCGTAGTCATTGTCATAAACTGATATGTCAACACAAAACTTTCACGTCTGTAACTGACAGGCTTTGCTAGCTCTAGCACTTACCATGCTTTTCTTTCCTTTGCACATTTGTCAGGTTGTTTGTGTCCTGCTTCCTCCTCGGGTGGTTTGTGCTGCTGCTGCTGCTGCTGCCGTTGGGTGTGTAGGGGCCTCTCCTGGGAGAATCACCTGTTCATGTTCTGCCCTGAGGTTCTGCCAAGGTGACAGAACAATGGGCCAGCTGCCCTCAGTCGGCCAGCTTGCAGTTGTACTTCTGTACGACCTGCTGAGATTATTTCTCAGTCCAGCACCAGAATTTTGTTTCTCTTGTCCTCACTCTCTGTCCTTTTAGACCCCCCTCCAGCCCCTCAGGACTTCATGCTAAGATGTGTGCAGCTCAGGTATTTTCGTGCTTTGTCAGCATGCGCAAGACCCACTGAGACCTGGGTCCATGGAGCTCTTGTCTGCAGACCTCCGACAGTCTTCACAAATAGATACCCTGTTATTCTGTTATCAAAGATCCAAGGTGTACTAAGTGAACCACAGACTTCCAGGGTTAGACTTTGGAATGAGAAGCACAAGACTTGAATAAAGGATGCCGTAGAGTTATTTGGATGTTTGTGTTGCACCCACTCTAACCTTTTAATCCAAATAATGTGCCCACTGGGAAGCACCCATTGCTGTCCGCAGCGGAGGTTTTTCACTGAGTCATTTTCTCCTCCAAATGGTGACACACCTGTTTCCTTTGAATATGGAATTCTGTTATTCAGTGAAGCACTCTTTTGAATTCTGTGGCTGATAGTCATAATCCATCTCCATTACTTACTGCTCAGCTTTTACAATTACAAGGAAAACCTCTCTCTCAGCCAGTGTTTGGCTTTCCAGCTATTGTGTTGGATGAGGGCTTTATACACTTTGTTTTGCAATTCAAGGCTGGGCAATGATTTCTTTGTTCTTGGCTCTATTCATCTTCTCCCTCTGCAAGGAAAGCCATGGCTGCACAGTTCTAAGGTCCGGAAAGGTACAGAGAGAAAATGCAGCAGATAATATTATCCAAGGACTAGCCACAAATATCTGCTCTTAATGTACTTAATGCAATCACTTAAACTTTAGGATTCTACATTTCCTTTAAGTCAACAACCTATCACTCTCAAGATATTTAATAACAAATTTGATTTTGTGTCATCTGCGTCCATAACTAGATTCGAACTGAGGATGAGATCTGTGCTAACTTTCCTCATCTATAAACTAGGACTAATAATGTCTATCTTATCAAGGTATTGTGACTAATAAACATGATAATGTCAAAATAATTCCCAAATACTTAGTGTATGCCAAAGGTGCTAAATAAGGCTAGATTCTTACTCTTTCGTGTTTTATGTTGTATTCTTCTAAAGAAGTTCAAAGATCTAACCACGATCAGGAAAGTCTAATAGTGTTGGCAGTAAATGCACTAGCTTGCAGTCACTGATTCATCAGCCATCTGTGGTAGACTTCCGCAGTCCTTGGAAAAGTATGTTGTGTAAGGCTACTCTATTGTTCTCCAACAATTATCAGAAACAGTGAAAGTTGGAAAACTTTCTTTGTAGAAATCACTTCCATGACAAGAGACACTGATACAAAGTAGGCTCCAGAGGCACTTTGAAGACAGTTTTTCACATCTTTGGGGTGCCTAGGAAATAGAAGATGTCATTATCTAAGTTTATAACTTGATGTTTTCAACTAACCCTCACAACGCCAGTCATGAATCAGTCCTACACGCTTATGTTGTATCATTAAACTGTCACATCATGTCCAGCACAAGTCTTTTCACTGTCCCAGGCCTAATACCAAATATGAGAGAAGGGCTTCAGAATCATGTGGTGTCGGATCATCATAGAAATGTACTTCTATGTGTTGTCAATCTCACAGCCATTTAAAGCTTCAAGGGGAATAAATATGAAAACACTTAGATGTTATCATTAATATAGCTCTTGCTATTATTACTATTTTTAAATATTTTTGCTTAAATATATGAAATTTGAGCCACACATAAATTAAAGATAAATTTTCAGGAAATGATAATGGTTAACTGGAAAGGGAAAAATCAACTCTAAAAAGTTCTAAGAAAATAATGGGGTACAATGATTAATTATTGGTTCTGAATAACATATCAGGGGAGGATAATGTATCCAATGAGTGATAAAAGCTCATGTGCTTTATCCTGTGACATTTTCCAAAGATTTCTCCACAATAGAAAGGCAGAAACAAAAGCAGTGATAGTGCCAGATGAAGATGGAATGTCCAGTTACTGTTGAAGAACTTTGGGTTTATGTAGGACTTAGTCCTGCTTACTGCACGTCAGTATCTAAGGTTTCAGAGCAGATCTTATGATAGCAACTTGAGGACAAAAGGGGTAGGGGAGGAAAAGCTGCTTGGCAGAAGAATGGTTTCCTCATAAATGTCATGAGGAAAAGTCTCTCAACCCAGAAAGCATAAGTCATAGCTGCTTTGAAGCAAAGCCATATGATTCTCCAGTAATCTCCCTATGGATCAAGCATAATAAAAAACAATAGCTTCCATGATGGATTTACTCTAAGGCCATGTATAAATCTGATCCTTAGTATTTGGACAATTCTCTTCAATTTCACAGTTTTTCATAACTCAGATCATCAAGATTAATATCTCTACTTTTCTCCATTCCCTGGAAATTTACCAGAAATCAAATCTATGCTTCAGAATGGAGGGTTGGATAAATACTTACCTTTCTGTTTCATCATTCGATTAAAATAAGCAAGAATCAAATGAAGCAAGGGATGAACATTCTTCTCTTTTATTAGTAAGGCACTAGCGAGCATATCACTCTGTCTGATGGACTCCCTCTGTTAGCTGCTCTGCAGACTTAACTCAGGGTTGTTAGGCTTTCCCCCATCTCTAGATCTATTTCTCTTATTTTATTGTTCTTCCCCTACTTGCCTTGTAAATGCTTATTCAAGTATGTGTTTCCCTAATCACATTCCTTCAGTGAGAGTCACTGTAACAGGTTCTGGGGTGGACCCAGTTCTTCCTTTCCTTACCTGCCAGTCTCCGGGAGTGAAGGCAGGTGCACTGTCGCCTTGTGGCTCATCTGTGGAGCTGTCCGGGTCATCTGGCCTCTCTGGTATTATCCCTCCTCTCTCCTTTTCCCCTGCACTTCCCGTTATAATGAACAGCAGGCACATCCATATCTGTGCACTCTATAAAAAGGAGCAGATGTTTCAATTTAGTGGAAGTTTTAAATGAAATTAAATCATTACATAAAATCTACTTATTCAAAGAATATAAGAACATTTCCCGAAAGGGATCAAAAAATGAAAAATTTAAATATTTTATTGTAATTTAAAGAGATTAGTTTATCTCAGAAGAAATGATAAAAAGGGTGAGCAAGTATTTTTTTTTCTCAAAAAAGCTGACTTTTGGAAACACTGCAACATTTTCATAACTTTTGAGTTTTGAGACATTCTATTATAAGTGCCTAATGCTAGCCAAACACCACTGTAAATTTCCTATCTAGATCCAGGGCAAAGACTGCTTAGAATGCAGGACTAAATTCATGGCAGTTTTCTGACTGTAAAGATTTTGCCAAAGCCTGCTTTGACACTTAGAAACCAATGTGGAAATTTAAGAATTTATCTTAATAATACAATTGCTAAACATCTTACTTTTCCATTTAATGAAAACAGCTAATATTTTCATTTATCCAGCGTACTTCAGTAAACACCTGATGTGTATTTAAGCTTCGCAATATCTGTAGGAGAGAGGATTTTTATATTCCCAAATTTTCAACCATGGAGAATGTAGATTAGTGATTGGTCCAGATGCGCCACTTTCTCAAGGTTTTAAGAGGCAGGGCTGAGACCCAAACCCAGAAACTCTGACCTCTAAAAGCTACTTTTTAGTATTTTACGAGGACTTAGCTTTCCCCCACCTCTTTTTACCTCATGCTTTTTAAAGACATCCAATGCAAGTTTATTTTCCAAAAGAAAAGGAGAGGATACAAATGAAGGACCATTTTGTATCTGTATATTCGAAATAGTTAGCGATAGATATACATTACATTCTCTTAATTCAATGAATAAAAAGATTTGTTCTAGTAGTGTTTGTGGACAGGATATCATGTCTGTATCTTGTACAATGAATAACCACTAAGACAACAATATGCAATGTAGTAATTATTGAAACTAATCAATTTTGGAACTGTCTCGTTGCTATTTGTTTCTCAATAAAATTATTAAAAAATAAATAAATTTAAAAACAAAAAAGGTTTATTTTCCATGAGTTGAAACAATTCACACACAGCTGTTTCTGGGTAGGCAGCCCATCCCTAAATTAATATTCCTACTTCATCTCTACATCCATTTTCAAAAAGGCTGTTTTTCAAAAGAATGAGCTTTGTTGACGTTGCAGTGCATGGCGTGGAAGGCAGGCTGAGTAACAAAGCATAAAATGAAAATTCAGTAATTGGGATCTAAAGATTTGATTCTTCTTTATATTCAGTTAATGGAAAAATAATCATATTCTGAGAAATTAATGAAAAAGTAAGTTCATAGAAAACTCCCAGTAGAATCCAAATGGTTTAATAATAAGTTTAGAGACTGCACACATGCTTTATGCTATTTTACATTGCTTTCTGTTTAGAATCCACTTACAAGTGGTTAAAGTAATGCCTCAGATTAATTTTAAGCAGGTAATAGAATTAGATAAGTATTTCTTGATTTTTTTAAAAGTACTGCCAATTTGAGACGTCAGCAAGAGACATCAGTGTGCGAAATCAGCTGAAAACTTTTTTCCTAGCCTTAATATCCACTTTTTAAAATGACCTTTCACTGTAAAGGAAAATTGCAATAATGTCTAAAGAAAGTGTTAAAATTTTAAAACTAATCTCTTGCACAGCCTTCTCAGTTGTTCTTTAGGTGTAAGCATTTGTGGGTAAGGCTAGAGGTTGGAATATGAATTTTTAAATTTTCTTGCTCCAATATGGTTCTACAGGCTCACGGTTCCTCTCGCAGACTTTGTGGCCCAGTGGACGTGACCTGAGTTTGGGTCACATTCTGTCTTCACCCACCTGTGAAAAGAGAAATTGGGGGCCTCTCCCAGCTGTGAGCACACAGGTTGTGTGGGTCCCTCAGTATAATCCACGCCTGGGCAATAGCTTCAGATGCTTTGTCCTTTAGTAGTGGGATTATCTTGGATAATGTTCTTAATCTTCTGGAGCTTCTTTTTTTTCCCTATACACAAAGATAATGATACTTAGTGTTAAGGATTGTGATAGCTAAATTAAATAATCTAGTGTTTAGCATAGTAAAGGCAATACAGAGTAGGAATTATTAAAATGTATCATTATTGTTGTCTGTGTAACTACCCAGATTACACAGACATCCAAACTGTACAGATATTTCCCCTAAAGTCAGTTAATGTACAAAATTACTTCTTTGGGTATCTACTTATCTCCTTGACTGTCCTCATTGAAATAATTTATTATAAGTAGAATCATGGTGTTGTAGATCATGAACAGTTCTCCGACTTTTAGGAATAGTCACCACTTTATTTTCTAAAAGGATTATATTAATTGTTGACACGCTGTGTGACTTGCCTTATTGGTGAGCATTCTGGAATACAAACAGCCGTGTGACTGCCCTCATACTTCCTTAGACGTCTTCTCTAAGAAGCTGTCTTCTGATGCTAACGGTCCTAATGCGGCTCCTAATTTCTTCTGAAACAGGATTGACATCAGCTTCGTTACCTGCTTCTCAGGGCTTGATGGCAAGTTCTCCCTCTTGCCAGCCTGCAGCCCATCCCCTGCTTGCACTGATGGTGATCTGCCCGTACTCTCCCACTGGGCACCCACAGGCTCTCTCTGGTCTTTTTCAATATATTATCCCTGCCCTGGTCCAGCTCCTTGTACTATCTAACCTGAAATATTCCAATAAACCCTAACTGGCCTTTCTGGCACATATATCTTAGTCCTCCAGGTCTCAATCTCTGATGTCATAAGGTGTCTTTCTGTAACCTAGATCTAACCGAATTCTCTCTACTGTGCCATTTCTTTTAAATGACTCAAATACCATTTGCTCGACTCAGTGCTACTCAACCTGTAAGAATCGCTAGTGGACCCCTTACAGGGTAAGGAGCGCTTTCGTCGGTCATTTTATTACTACCTTTTGTGTACCTTAACAGAGTTTTATAAAATCAATCACTGAGTGTTCGCCACATATCAGGAGCTACTTTAAACATTCTATATGGATTAGTTCATTTAAGTCTCATAACTGACCTCTGAGAAGGCCACTGTCTTCTTATCAACTATCAGATGAAGAAAGCAAGACACAAGGGTAAGAACTTGGCCGAGTGGCCCAGGTAACAATTCTTGTTACAGTTCCTATTGCTTCTGTTTCTGGTCACTCTGATGCATATTGCAAGAATCAAAGACAGCCACATACTCTACCTCTGTGCTCCCCCTTTGCAATTCCATCAAAACTCCCATCCCTGAGCTTTCAGTGCCTGATATAGTGGGATGATTCCTTTCAGTGCCTGCCGATGTAAGGTCTGCCTCCAAATTCTGGGTGACGTTTTCAGTGCTTTCTGTTTGCCATGGCACTGACACCTGTGACCCAGCAGCTACCTAGTAATTCATACATGTCTTGGGAGCTTGGTAGTAATCACTCTGCTGCAACTGCTGCCTGACTGTAAGCCATCACTTCCTCTGCCTTGGCTTGGCTGTTCTAACTACCCAGTGGGCACTTCTGCAGGTAGGAGAGCTCAGCTTGCATGGGTCTCACTGCCTTTCCAACCCCATGAAAGGGTGGACCACGCTGCTCTTCTAGAAGTGAGCTCTGCCAGATGGCACTGTGATAATACCTTATGGTATAGAAGGGAGTCTGTACTTATATCCCACTATTTTCCTCCTTTAACAATGTTCCACCAATTAAGTATCCAGTATTTTTTCTTTAACTTCTACAGCTTTTCTAGTAAAGCAGATTATTTTTAAGGCATCTTTGTTTAATAGAATATCCACTACAGAATTGCCTACCTTTCGGCTGCTAAATGACCTCATCTACAGTAGACTGTGCAGTTTGATGTTAGGATGTAAGTAGCTTTTCCGTGAATCTTCTTTATAATTATCCTTAACACGCACAGGTGGACAGTGACACTTAAGTGTCTACATCTACAGGAGGAGGATTATGTGGGTACTTAAAGTACAAGACTTACTGTTTTCTGTTCCCAAGAAAGTCCTTAATAGTAAGAGCACTTAATTTAAGCCAAGCACTATTCTAATTACTTCATTAACATTATGTCCTTTATTCGTCACAACAACACTATCATTCATACCATTTTTGGATGAAAAGTTTAAAAGCCAGAAAACACAGGCAAATTTTCAATGCTACACAGTGCAGAAGTGGTGAAAGCACAACAAATCCTGCAGTTTGGATTCAGGGGCCTTGCTGTTCATGGTTGTGTAACAGCCGAATCCTCTTGTGTCCTTGAGCCAGATGCATGCATAGAAGTTAAAAATACTGGCCTTTTCATCAAGGTTGATCAAGGCACAAGCAAATTGGTCCATAACAATGGCTTGGAAATTTTCAGAAATAAGCCGATGGATATAACCAGTACATGCACTGAAGTGTCTCACAAAGAGAACCCATTTTGTAACTAAATGCTTGAACAATTATAAATGTATTTTAGCCTTAGTTGGAACAAACATTTTTCTTTTGCCTCAAGTGAGCAGGAAGTCAGTCATTTGGATCTGCAGGAAATTTGTCACTAGGCTTAGCTAACGGCTGGACCTCGTGTTCTTGCTTGGAAATGCAACTCACTTTTGGACATTTCTTTGCACCTGTTGAAGAACAGAAGTGGGTGGCAGATGATGTCAAATGAATTCCAGCAAGTTTATCCACAAATAGTGCACTTGGCCTTCATTGTGGTGCCAGTGTGTGATGACAATGTGGGTAGTCGCTGTTCCTTTTTCACCAGTGTAAGAGCGATACAGAGTCGGGTTGCAGCACAGGGCACTAGAGCAGTCTGGAGCCACTCACCTGGTGTGCTGGTGAGGCTTCTCCAGAGTGAGTAGCTTCAGAAATTAATTCAAGTTTTCACTGACTGTTTTATAAAAGTGTGAAAGTCAAAAATATCGATTTTTAAAATCCCCATTTCCTAATATTTTCAGTAGCACTTAGATGAATGATAAAATGCAAGACCATCTATGACCTTAAGACATTCTGTTTGGGTTATTTTCCAACAAAATAGCTTCTGTGTCTATATTAATTGAAGGAGGGAAGGAGTAGAAGATATAAGTTTGGAAAGGAAAAGCATTAATCTTATTTTGCCACTTGTTAGCTAACCTTGGATGGGTTATTTAATTTTGCTGAGTCTCAGGTTCTTTATCTAAAGAACAGGGATATTTCCCAGAAGAATTATTGAATAAATTAGAGATAATATATGCGAGTAGCATTATATACTGACAATACAAAGTAGAATGTCTATAGTGTCCACTGTCATTTTTTGTCTTTCTCGTCTCTTCCACCAGGTGCTGTAGATAAAACAACTTCCATTAAATGAGAGCAGTCTCAATAAATCTAATTCAAGTACTATGTCTTCCAGATTGAATTTGAATCCTGGCATCAAACACAGTTTGTCCACCACCTGGGAAAATGCCTGACCCATAGTAAAGGCTCAATAAATTGAGCTGTTGACTGAAAGATTTACTGACTTGAAGTCCCAAAGTAGCTGGGTTTCAGAAGGAGTGCAGAGAAAGTACAGAGCATAGATAGCTAGGGGCAGCCTTCTTGAGCAACTTACGTATTTCGCATAATGTCCACTTAAACTTAATTTCATAATATACTCCTAGGATATTAATTCTAAGAATTAGCCCAGGGCAGCAACATCACCACTTTCTTTAGAGCTTTCACCTTTGTGAATACTTCTGTGACTCAGTGCCCTTATTTAAAGCAGACCTCGAAAAGAAGGGGAATAAAACAAGGACTTGGCCACTTTCTTTAATAATTACTAGAGTGTTTGAAAAGTGCTGTTCTTCTCTCCAAATGAAATTTTTATAAGTGACATAGGTGATTTGTGGAAGAATAGCTTGTCAATCGGTAAACTGAATAGGTTTAAACCTGACGTGTTATCCTATCACTAGTACATGCACAGGAAGGTATGTGTAGTCACAGTTAGATAAAGTATAACTTTTCAGTGAGCTGTGTTTTCTACTCTTCTTACACGGTAACAGGTTGCTAAGGTTAAGTTCCCTGTAATGCTAGAACTAAACTTTTAGGACTGTAGGCTGTGGTAAGATTACAGAGCATGTGCCGATCTGGTTTAGACAAACTAAGATACATAGTGAGGGCAGTGGATTGGCAATCACAGTAGCACAAGCATGGGCTGATAATCTTTGTAAAGGCCTTAGGAATGGCTAGTGGACATCTGACAGGCACAAAGGTAAACCCATGATTATATTTAGCAGTTTGGGATATGGGGATGTTTTCCTAAAAATTTCCCAAAAGAAAAGTTTACATTTTGGAGGCATAAGTTATACTTTTATAGGAAGAAGTCTTATTTCCTTCAGACAATTGATTGCTTTTCTTTAAAATCAGACTCTCTGAATAATAAAGCTTAACATAGTGGCAATAATTATCATTCCAATATTATAATTTGTAATTAGAAAAACTTCTCAAGTACAGTGATATGCATGGCGACCTTGTGAGGGAGATATGATGCCTCAGTATATTAAAAGTAGAAAACAGAAGTGCAGTGGGCTAAAGCAATGACTTAAGAGGCAAACAGAGAATTTATGCAGTTAAGAAATTGCAGAGCTCCAACTTTGCCTTCTTTCCTCCATCATGAAATGTGTATGGAAATCCCCCAGTGCACACAATAGTACTCAGGAATATCCAGAGAAACTGAGCCAACAGTGTGTTGGAGATACATATGTATACATGTATGCCCCCCCACACACACACATGGAAAGATCAATGCATTTTGGAATCTGGTTCAAGTGATTGTAGCTATTTGGAAAGTTCAGAATCTGATGGGGTAGGATAGCAGCCTGTAGACTGAAGGAAGAGTTCTGGCTAAGTCTACAGGGAGAATTCTTCCTTGTTGGAAGGAGGCGGTGGAACTTTTTCTTTCAACAGATTGGATGAGACTCACCCACATTATGGAGGCTAATGAGTTGTACCCCAAATCCAATAGTGTAACTCTTAACGTCATCCAAGATAACACCATCAGAAAATAGTGTTTGATCAGCTATGTGGGCACCATGATCTAACCAGTCACATGTATTAAATATTCCTAATTGAACTGAAATTGCATAAAGGAATATTGGATATAGTTTTTCAAATCAAGGCAACCATTAGCCTCGTCCATGATGCACCATTCTACTGATTTGATGTTCCACATGTTTCTGTTGAACATTATTAAATCCAGCCCCTGTCTTTACATACTTCAGATTGTTTCAGGTCACCGTGGAGTTAATATTCTTTGTTTACACATTTCTTACCTGACCTAACACGGCAAATGAAGCATAAGAATTGGGTTAGATGTACCCAAAGCTCTAGGAAGAGTCTCTAGAAATAAGGAAGAATAGCCTTTCTATTTGTATTTCTTCTTTTGAGTTCTTATGCTAGGGAGACTATACGATATTTACCCATGTGGGTCTGGTTTATTTTGCTTATAGATATATTTTCAAGTGGTATCCACTTAAGTATGAAGGCTTCAAGTTTATCATTCTTTATAGCTGAGTAATATTCCATTGTATAAAAATACCACATCTTTTTTCAACCATTCTTCATGTGACGGGCATCTTGGTTGTTTCCAAGATTTGGCTATCACAAATTGCACTGCTATAAACACAAGTACTCATATATCACTATGATATGATGTTTTCAGTTCTTTCAGAAAAATTCCCAGTAGGGGGACAGCTGGCCTTTCAGGGTCAGTGAAGACTCAGGACATAGGAGAACCTATACTGCAACATCATGTAACTCAGTTGTGTC
>NDGM011221683.1:1345-15088 GCA_002564305.1 Octomys mimax
GGAGGAGGAGGAGGAGGAGGAGGAGGAGGAGGAGGAAACATTTCAACAAGATGCAACACCAGACATCCACTTCACCAAAGACAAACCTGCAGGCAATGGGGCAGTCTGAAAGACACTCATCTGGGCTTTCTGAAGTGCCATCAACAAAGCAAATGAATGAGGCTCTAGTAAAAATCAAATCAGAAATAATTTCTCAGATAATTACAGAGATGGTGACCACAATGAAAAACATACTGAATGACTCTGGAGCAGATAAAGATTTTTTAAAAAGACAGGAGCTTAAGAAAATGACAGAAGCTATGAATGCCCAACATAAGAAAGAAATGGAATCCATAAAACAGAGTCAAGCAGATATCCAAGAGATTAAAAATTCCACTGAAAGCATTCTCTGAAGAATAAATGAACATGAGAACAGAATCTCAGCTATGGAAGACAGGCTTGTGGTTAGCGATCATGAAACAAAAGATTTCTTAAACCCTGCAAGGACTCATGAGAAATCAATCCAGAAGTTGCTAGATGATGCCAAGGGAAAAAAAGAGTGATTGGAGTCAATGAAAAAGTTGCTAATAGAACAAATGCTTTAAAAAACTGCTCACAGATGTTATGGTAGAAAACTTCCCTGGAAGGAAAAAAAAATTTGACATACAGATAAGTGAGGCACATAGAACTCCAATTAGCTATGACAGAAAAATACTACAGCAAGCACTATAATAGTGAGGATTCCAGAAATTCAACATAAGAACAGAGTATTAAAAGCTGTTGAAGAAAGGAAACAAGTCATCTATAAAGGAAAGCATATCAAAATCACAGCTGACTTTTTAACACATACCCTCAAATCTAGGAGGGCTTGAAGAAGTATTTATAGGCCTAAAAGAAAATAACCTCCAACCTAGATTAATATATGTCACAACAATATCTTTGAAAATTGATGGATAGATAAAATACTTCTATATGAAAAGAACACCAAAAAAAAAAAAGAAAAAAGAAAAAAAGAAAAGAACACCTGAGGAAATTCATCAACACCAAACCAGAATTCAAAATATGCTGAAAGACATTCTAGAAAGATAAAAAGGAGTACAACTCCTTGAAACCTAATCCACCAGGCAAGGTAAACAATTAAAATTAAACAGGGGGAGGCAAAAACAGTGAGCCAACAACCTGAAAATAATATAACAAAGTTAAGTCAATATATCCCCCCAGTATAATCATTAATGATAGTTATCTCAATTCACTAATCAAAAGAAACAGACTGGCAGAATAGATCGAGAAATAAGGCCCAACAATATGCTGCATACAAGAAACACATTTAACTCAAAAAGAACTTCATGCACCAAAAGTCAAAGGATGGAAAACAACACTCCATGTGACAGGAATCCGGAAAAAGCAGGGGTAGCTATTGTACTTGCAAACAATGTGGATTTTAAGGCAAGACTGTTTAGGACAGACAAAAGAAGGTCACTGGAATTATAGCTCAATAGCACAGCACCTGCTTGGCAAACTTGATGTCATGAGTTTGATTCCTTCTTGGAAAAAAAAAAAAAAAAAAAGACAGTCACTATATCCTTATAAAGGGATCAATCCAAAAGGAAAAGATAATCATAAGTATATATGTGACAAATACCTGTGTGCCCAACTATATAAAACAAATATTAATGGACAAGAAAAAATCAAGTAAGCACTAATACAACTGCATAAAGGTATCTCAATAACCTATAGAACAATCAACAGTGAAATATTAGAACTGAACCAAACTTTTGAAAAAACGGATTTAGTGGATGTCTACAGAATGCTCCATCTGACACCATCAGAATACATATTCTTATCAGCAGTAAATTAGATGGTTTCCAACACATAGTACATGCCGTAAGTAAGTACAAGAGAGTTGAAATTATATCATGTGCATTATCAGGCAGTGGTGCAATAAAATTGGAAATCAAAACTAAAGAAACCACAAGAACTTCATAAACACATGGAAATTAATCGTCTTTTTTTTTTTTTTCCAGAACCGGGGATTGAACTCAGGCCCTTGTACTTGCCAGGCAAGTGCTTATTCTACTGAGCTATCTCCCCAGACCCTTAATCTTCTTCTTTAGAATGAATGGTTCACAGATGAAATTAAAGAAGGAAGTAGACTGTTTTTACAATTAAATGATAATGTCAGTGCAACATATGGGACACAATGAAAGGAGTTCTATGAGGAAAATTTATAGCAGTGAATATCCATATCAGGAAAACTGAGCATGATCAAGTAAACAACTTAACTGTGAGCTACAAGCTTCTTGAAAAAGAAGAGCAGGTCAAACCCAAAGCTTGTACATGGGGGGAAATATAAAGATCAGAGCAAAAATTAATGCAATGAAAACTGAGAAAACAATTTAAAGAATCAAAGAATCAAGAAATGGTTCTTTGAAAGAGTAAATAAAATTGACAAACCTTAGCCAACCTGATCAAAGAAAAAAAAAAAGGGAAAGACTCAAATCCATGTAATTAGGAATAAAAAGGGTGAAATCACAATGGATCCTGCAGAAATCCATAAGACTATCTACACCTACTTTGAGAACTTGTATTCTAATAAGACAGAAAATAAAGAAAAATAGACACAATCCCAGATACATATGAACTGTAAAAGCTGAATCAAGATATAAAAATCCTAAATAAATAAATATCAATTAATGAAATTGAAGATATAATTAAAAAAAAGAAAGAAAATCCAGCAAAGAAAATCCCAGGCCCTGCTGGATTCACTGCTAAATTCAAGAAATTTAGAAAAGACCTACGACCACTACTCACACACCAATGATATGAAAGGGAAAGCAGTACTACCAAATTTATTCCTGGAAGTAAACATTACCTTGATACAAAAACCAGAGGAAGGACACAACTGACTAATATGTGGAACATATAAAGAACTAAAAACCAAATCACACCCTTTAAATTCAAAGATGTAATACAAAAATTGACATCTGATATGAATAGATACTGCTTAGAAGAAGTACAAATGGATAATATATATAAAAAAGTTCAACATCATTGGTCACTGGAGAAATGCAAATTAAGACAATGCTGACTTTCTATCTCTGCAGATAAATGGCTCTATCAAATAATCAACCAGGGGGCTGGGGAGATGGCTCAGTGGAATAAGCGCTTCCCTGGCAAGTGCAAGGGCCTGAGTTAAATCCCTGGTTCTGGAAAAAAAAAAAATCAACCAATATAAATATTGGCAGTGCTGGGGGGAAAAAGGTACTCTTCTCCACTATTGGTGGGAACAAAGGATGGTACACATACTGTGGTAATCAGAGTGAAGCTTTCTCACAAAACTGTACTTAGAGGCTCCGTTCTTTTAGATATCTTCCTGGAAGAATCAAAGCATCATACCTCAGAAATATATGCACACCTATGATTATATCAACACAATTTGCAATAGCTAAATCTAAGAAGAAACTCAAATAAATGCCCATCAACTGATGAATATAAATGTGGGGTTTTTTTTGTAATATAATGGAGCAGGGCCAGCATGGCATGCTGGGGATGGAACCCTGGTCCCTGCACTTTAGTCTGCTGAGTCATCTGGCTGATCCTTTGTACCAAAAAATTAAAATCAATTAAAAAAAAGTACTACAGTCCCATCTCCCTAATAAACATAAGATACAAAAAGCCTCATTCTCACAAACAATGCAGCAAATCATCATAAGCTTATACACCATGACCAAGTGGAGTTCATCCCAGGAATTCAGGGATAGTTCAACATAAAGTAAATCAGTAATGTAACAGACCATACTAACAGTGCCCAGGACAAAAGCCATATGATTGTCTTAGTAGAAATAGAAAAAACAAAGTTCAATACCCATGATAAAAATCATACAGAAAATTGAAATAATGTTCTTTATCTCAGTCTGATAAAACCTATCTATGACAGATCAACAGCCAACATTGCATGGAGTGGACAAAAACTGACGGCCTTCATTCTAAAAACAAGAACATGACAAGAATGTCTACTGTCTCCACTCTTATTTAGCACAGCCCTTTTATGGTTTGTGTCTGGTTGTCCCCTCCAAAGCATCATGCAGTCACTGGGGCAGCTTGTGGAGTTTGTGATGGATTCAAGATCCAATGATAACACTGTGGGTATGGGTGCTGCCCTTGCCCTGGAGCAGATAATCTGCATACAAATGTAAGGAGGGGAAAGAGGCTTGTTAGCTAGCAGTCACAGAGGCTGTCCTTCCCTTGGCTCTTCTGTCTTGTGCTACTCTCCCTTGGAGTCACCTGAATAATTTCTGAAATGTATTGAAACCTCCGCTAACTGTGAGCTAAATAAACTTTTTCTTCCTTAATTTTGGGTGTCAAGTATTTTGTCTCAGCAATGAAGAAGTAACTAAAACAGCCCTGAAAACTTTAGTTGGAGCAATTAGACAATAGAAGTAAATAAAAGGAATAACCACAGAAAGGAAGAGGTTAATGATCATTACTCACAGATTACATAATTATATAGAAGAACCCAACAATTCCACCAAAAGACTTCTAGATTTAATAAGAACATTCAGTAGTATAGCTGAATATAGTCAGTACTCAAAAATCTATAGCCTTCTAGTACAGGTGTAACAAACTCACCTAAAGAGAGATTAGGGAAATATCATCTTTCACAATAGCATCCAATAAAATGAAATACCTATAACCAAGCTAATAAAGGAAGTAAAAGCCCAGTACACTGAGAACTACAGTTCTTTGAAAAAGGAGATTGAAGGAGATACTAGAGAATGGAAAGATATCCCTTTCTCTTGAGCAGGAAAAGGCAATATAGTGAAAATGGATATAGTTTTTTTTTTTATGTATTAGTACAGAATCTACAGGGTCTCACTACACAGATCAGATTCATAGTGACCCTCCTGTTTTCAGCCTCCCAAGCGCTGGGATTACAGGCACGTTCCACCACACCACATCTAAATGGCTATAATTTTAAAATTCTTACATAGATTTAATGCAATTCTGATCAAAATTCCAATATCACATCTCACAGAATTAGAGAAAACAATTCTAAAATGTATTTGGAAACAGAAGAGACCTAGAACAGCAAAGGCAATTCTTGGCGACAAAGGCAAAGCAGGGGGCATCATAATCATAAATTATATTACAAAGCTACAGTGATAACAAACAGGATTGCACTGGCAAAAAAAAAAAAAAAAAAAAAGCAAAAGCCCTGAGGATCAGTGGAACAGATCATAAGATACAGAAACATCTCCAGACATACAAAGCCACCTTATTTTTGGCAAAGGGGGCAAATATGTTCACTGGAAGAAAGATAGCCTCTTTAATAAATGGTGCTGAGAAAACTGGCTTCCTACATGCCAAAGAATTAAACTAGACCCATGTCTTTCATCATGTAGTAAACTAAAATTAAAATAAGTTAAAGATCTAAATATCGAAAGAGAAACATTAAATCTCCCGGAAGATAGAATAGTAGAACTCTTGAAGATACTGGTGTAGGTAAGGACTTCATGAACAAAACCCTGATTGCACAGGTACTATCCCAATCATCAACTGGGATTCCATTTTATTAAAAAGCTTTTCATAGCAAGAGAAACTGCTAACAGAGTGAAGAAACAAACCATGGTGTAGGAATTTTTACCAGATGTCCCTCAGACAAATAATTACTATGTAGAACACAGAAAAAACTAAAAAATCGGATTCAGAAAATTTAAAGCCCTAATCCAAAAAATGGGTTTCTAAAATGAATAGATACTTTTTATATGAAGAAATACCCATGGCAAATATACATGAAAAAAACACTCAACATCATTGGTAATTTGTGAAATGTAAATGAAAACACTGCTGTAATTCCATTTTACTCCAGCAAGAACGGTTATTATCAAGAAATCAGCCAATAACAAATTCTGGTGGGCTGAGGGGAAGAAGGAATCCTTTTCTGCTGTTGGTGGAAGTGTGGACAGGTACATCTACTATGGAAATCAGTGTGGAGATTCCTCAAAAAGCTAGCGCTAGAGGTTCTGTTGGACCCAGATATTCTTGGTATTTTCCCCAAAGATTTAAAAGCATCATATCTCAGTGATTCATGCACACCCATGTTTACAGAGGCATACCTTGTAATCTTCAGCTCTTAGAAATGTCCCAAATGTCCATCAACTGGTAAACGGATAAAGAAACCATAGCTTTCTTACACAATTGAGTACTATTCTGCCATAAAGAAGGATAAGCTCCAGACATTTTAAGGTAAATGGATGCACCTTGAGACCACACTCTTAAGTGAAATAAACTGGACACGCATATGAATACTGCATTGTTTCTTGGGTATGAGAAAGCAAAAGTGTAAATAAAGACCAAAATATATGATAGGTGAAATAGGGAGAAAATCTTTAAATGGGGAGCAGAACAAGGGAGGCTAACTGAGGAAAGGAAAGAAGGAGAAAGTAAAAAAAAAAAAAGTGAGAAAAGGAAAAGTGAAAACAGACTTGTAAATGGGGAGAGGAGGAGTTGAAGGGTATACAGGGTAATGAGAAAAAATAATTGTTATATCATGGACAGGTACAAATTCTCTATGAGGAATATGGTCATTATATATACCTAAACGTACTAATAAAATTTAATTGGAAACTATCAAAAAATCTTTGAATCTTAGAAGCAATCAGTACCTAGATGAATGTACCAACTTCTAACCACAGCACTTATAATATGTACTTTTCAGTAGAGTTTGAAAAAGTCAATATTATGTGCGAATATCTCTTAATGACAAAACATTCTCTTAAAAAAAATTTTTTTTTTCATTGTATTTGGTACAGGGTCTCACTATGCAGCTTGGACTCATAGTGATCATCTTATTTTCAGCCTCCCCAGTACTGGGATTACAGGCCTGTGCCATCACGCCTGGTCTCGGTGGCTGACTCAGTGAGCTCAAGGGTGGAGCCAGCGTGGCATTTGGTACTGGGGACTGAACCCCAGTTCTTGTGCTTGCCTAAGCAGGTGCTTAGTCCACTGAGCTATCTTGCTGGCCCCCTTTTATATTTTTTATTTTTTGTACTGGGGATAGAACTCAGTTACCTGTGTTTGCCACATAGCTGCTTATGCTGTTGAGCTATCTCTCTAGCCCAAAACATTCTTTAATGAGCAGAATTAATTATCAGTGTTACCAGGAATATTTAAAATAGCAATTGTGCTAAAATTCCAACCAAACCAAAGCACAGCTCAATAGCTAAAGTTGTAATAAGGACAACATTTCATACCTCTTATGCATAATCACTGGGAACTTGATGTACAATCTACAATTTGAATTATTATTTAACTTTATAAAAAGAAAAATTAATCAACTGTTCTAGGTAAGTGTGCACACTTCTTTCCCTGAGAACAAAGGAAGCAGCCTTTTATAACCCAGCGATAAAGTAATGGTGCTGGTGTACTTACGGGAGAGCAGTGAGCTAATTCATGACACTAATGGAAGATTATACTATATATCAATACAAGTTAAATATACATTGCCTGGCTGAGAATCTATTATGACCACTTAAGTCTGTCATCACTGCAACAGCAGACTGGACAAAGTATTTTTTAAAAATCTAGTTTTAACTTTAATGACTTCGAAAAAAATCAGCACTATGTGTGAATATCACTTCATAGCAAAAATGGTCCTTTAAGGAGAAGAATTAAGGGTTTTGTAACTGGAAAGTACTGCAGCACTGACCAAACATAGGCATTCCATGTACTGAATGAAGTATTATGGAGTGAGGACAAACAGTGATACCACAAAAGTTTAAAAAGCCACTGTTGGCAAGAAGATAGTAGATCATCGATCTAATCTAATATGGAAATTTCTATAGCCTTTGTCTTTTGTGTTTTAAAGAATTTTACTGGTGTGTTTTAGATATACATAATAACATTCATTGTAGAGTATTGATATATCTTGATATACATGATATATAAGAAATATCTTGCTGCTTTTTTTCCTATTCCCCTTTCCTCCCTTCAGCCACTCTTCCCCTGCTCACTTACAAAAGCTTTGTTTCCATTTTCCCTATTTTTTTTTCGTTTGTTGCTTAGTAATGATATTAATCCTCCACTCATAACTAAGTCAATCCAAATAGCTAAGGAAGGTTATTCTGTAGTATCAAATATTGTTATGCACATTTCATAAACTAAGAAACAAACAAGTGATTTGCATACACCCAGTTTCACAGGCAAGAACATAAGAGAGTTATACAATGTCAATTACAAAGGAATATACTAGGAATTTTCAGAGGAATATACACACTAGAAAATATATACATTAGTATCTCCTGTTTCAAATCTTTCTTAGAAATAACAGGATGAATGAACTGTCAAATAATTACAACATCTAAGTGCTAAGATCCTGTAGTATTACACTGTAATAGAAATCTCTCTAAAAAGTACTATATCTTTCTTTAATCTTAATCTTTCTTTACTTAATCTTTCTTTAATGCTTCATGAAGTAAATGATCATAATAAACTATAACAATAACAGTTCAAGAGAACTCTACTGTTTCATTCTGCATATGCTTTGGTCCATTCCTTTCCCCTGTGTTGTCTCCTTCTGACTCTATTAGTTCTCACTGGTATCAGGATATCACTCTTTAGAAGTTCCCTCTACACCTTCTAACCATGACGGTATTTGTGTTAGGTAAAAACATGTTGGGATGAGTAGGGACACTGGATTAGAGTAAAAAAATTATGATGAGGCATTTTGGGTCTGTTTCCTGGGTTCTTGTCTATATTTTGATTAGGTAAATTTGCTGAATAAGTTCTTAAAATTCTTCTGGGTAAACTGTGTATTTCCATGCTACTAAGTTAGGACATTCTGTCTCAAAGACACAAATGTCTTTCTGTGGATTGTATTTCACAAGAACCAGAGCATCACTGTTGCTGTAAGCCAGCCTTTGGCTTGAATTCATATTATGTCTCTGGAGCATTTTGCCTAACCTAGGCATTCAGGATCTTGCCCAATTTGCCTCTGGGTTGGATAAAATGAAGCTGGGTAAAGTAGGGTGTGACATCATTTTGGAAGAAGTGTATTATTACTAATAGTCTAACACTACTTTGTTCTAGCCTGCTAAGTTGCATTACGGGGCCAGATAATTTTAGCAATGAGATTTTCCCCTGCCTTGTTTCCATGAGAGTCTGGGACATATTTAGCTCAGCTGAATTAAATAAGGTCTGTAGTAAAAGGGACATTCTAGAATGGAATTTTCCCACTCATGGATGATAGATTGTAACCACCCACTCAAGGAATATAAAACAACAAAACTTTAAAAACTGGTTAAGTATTTTTGGAGTGTATGGGCAGACAGAAAAGCAATTTGTTTAGTCCATGTCATTTCTTGAAGAATGGTCTGAATCCCATAGGGCTAGCAGGGTCTGGCGCAAGTGTCAAAGTGAGAACTGAAGCTTACTTCCTCCTTCGAGAAGCTTCTAATTAGATTCACAGATAGGGCATACACCACAAAAGCAACCCTAGTTCCTTGTGAACTCACATTCTACCTTTTCTCTTAAGTTTTAAGCACTTACGTCCTCCTCATGGTCAAGGATTCTGATCTGCACTTACTTAGCTTGTGCCAATACGCCAATGACTTCTGCATACAGGTCAGCCACAATGTGCATATTGCCAGTGTTAGGACCAAGGTACCTAAATAAAAAAAAAAGAGGACAAGTTAGGAATTTCTGTTCTTCTGAACAGACCAAATCATTGATTTAATTTTAATCACCTAAATTCTTCAACATTCTAATAGCAGAAATCATCTTACCCTTCTTTGTATTTAAAGTGCTTGAAAGCCAAATTAATAACGTCATGTATCAAACTGTCTATTACAGGGTGAAGTGGAATCTGAAAAAAAAGGACAACTTTTAACTTGGAAGGGAATATTTAAAAGCAAATCAGCACTCATGACACAGCATTTAGAATTCATAAATAATTTGATAATCTTAGAATTTAAAAAAAGTTTTAGATTATAAATATTAATTAAAAAGTAATAATAAATTATTCACCTACCTGTTTCAAAACTTCTATTAATACTAAAGAAAAAATAAAATCAATGGCAAGGTCTCGTCTTTCCATTAAATAATCTCGCTGCTGTTCATCACTGTAAAATTTAAAATACAATAATTAGCACTTAAGTATTTTTTTTTGTGGGGGAGGAGGGAACGGTCTATAGGGTGTCCAGGGTCTTACTACGAGTTCCACCAGTTTACAGCCTCCAAAGAGCTGGGATTACAGGCACGCACCACCACACTCAGTCTCAATTGCCTTCTCAGCCCACCTTGGGGGCGGGGCTGGCATGGCAGTTCTGGGGATGGGACCCCTGGCCCCTGAGCCTGCTTGCAGGTGCTTTAACCCACTGAGCTATTTGGCCAGCCCCTAACTGAAGTATTTTCAAAGTGAGATAATTTATTAAAAAATCTAGAATTCATTACCAATGGACTGTAAACTTATTTTGCTCTTTGCAGATTGCATCGGGCAGATGTATGCTAATCCCTTTTCTGTCATCATTGAGGTACAATGGGCAAACACTGGATTTGAAGTCAAAATATTTGCTTCAAATTTAAAATTTCTAACCATGTGAAGTTTAGTAGCTCCTTGTGAGCCTATACCCTCATCTTGTGAACTTTCTTGTAGTATGTAACATGCAATCCAGGAATTCTATTATTTGCAAAGTGTGCAGCAAACAAAAGACACATCCACCATCATGAAAATATGCATTTAAAGGGTCTTATGAAAGGAGCTACACAATGGAATAATGTAATGTAGTGTAACGATTTTGGAAAGGAGCTAAATAATAAAGAACCAGTATGATTACCAATCAGCCAGACAGCATGGAAAGGAAAGATCAGCATTGCTTTTATTTTTCCTTTGTCCCTTCTGTCTGTCTTTTTACCATTTGAAATTTAGTGCAAGGAGGAAAGAAGCAAAAGAACACTGGAAAAAAGGTTAAAAAGTATAGGAAAAAAGAAAGAGGAATCTTTACAAATAGTAAAGCGTAATATTTACTCATTGAAAAGTGAGAGAGTAGAGGCTAGGTGTGGTGTAATCCTAGCACTCTGAAAGGCTGAAGCAGGAAGCAGGAAGCTTGAGCCTCGCATGGGAATGTAGTGACATAGTGAGGCTCTGCCTCAAAATAAAAAGGTGTGGGGATGTAGTTCAGTAGAAGGCCCTGGGTTAAGTCTGTAGGAACAAAAATAAGATAAAGCTAGGGTGCTGAAATAGAACTTTTGAAGGATAGAAATGCATATTCCTGCGCTATTTTCTTTTTTACCTAGTGAACTGACAGATGATTTAGAATTGACAAAGTAAGAGAAGCGAGGTGAAGACTGAGCCTCTCAGCACAGAGTGGTGGATGCGAGCATTGTGTTTGGTATAGAACAGTCCTGGCTTTAAATTATGCCTCCTCTACTTAGCAGCAAATTTTCCATCTATAATATGACAATACTAATAGTACAGGCCAAATATACCCTATCCAAAATGTTTGGAAACACAAGTGTTTTAGATTTCAGATTTTGGAACATTTGAATATTCACAGTGAGATACATTGGGAATGGGACCTGGTCTAAACACAACATTCATTTTCATCTCATATCTATCTCTCCATATAGCCTGAGGGTAACTTTCTACAACAATGTCAGGATGCCTGTGTCAACTATGATCTGTCCCATGAGGTGAGGTGTGGAATTTTTTATTTTATAATCCATTGGCATGCCAAAATTTTGGAATTTTAGGGCATTTTAGATTTATAATGTTCAACCTATACTTACCTAAAAGTTTGAGAAAACAAAGCATGAATATTATTTATTATAATCTCTGAACAAAGGCTCAATACTTATTGAGAAGGAATGATAGGATTTGAACTTCCCAGTAGAGATTTTTTAAACAATATTTTTGTCTTTAGTCAAGAAGGAATGGACAAACAAACAATGAGATTTAGAAAAAAAAAAGCATACATATATACATATTGTGACTTTTAGAGATGCCGTGTAACCTTGAGCCAGTCAAATGAAGGCTGATGTAGGGGAATAAGGGAAGCTGGAAGACATGTATTTATGTGGCATGAATTCATTCATTTAGGTTTATGTATTAAAACTTCGGCCAGGAGAAAGAGGGGTAGAAAAAAACCACGTATCTGAGCTATTTCAACACTCTATGGATCTAGAAGTGGTACTGCTATGCGGGGAAACAACTATTCATGAAGGATGTTCACTAGTCAGGCTTTGTATCAGCTATGTCACTGAATAAGGCGACAGGAAGTTTGAAAGCAAGAGGAAGGAAAACTCTCAAAGACAGCCAACAACAGAGATGACATTTCTGTCAGATGGTGGGGTGGGTAAGCGTTTTCAAAAATGGCCAGAAGACCCCAAAAAGGAGCAGTTCTTGGCAGGAAAAACATTAACTTAGTCTCCGAATTTACTTTATTTAGTAAGCCAAGTTATGTTTTCAAATAAAAAAAGTAACATATACTTTTCCAATAATGAAGTCAACTTCATTGGTGATTTAAGGCCAAACTGGCAGGAGCCAGACACTTTTGACAAATTTATTTGGCAGCAAAAATGTTGATATTGTACTAATCTTAGAAATCCGAACTCTATGTCTAACCTTCCCATTTGGTACTTTCAGTTACTTATGCCCCTCATCATAGCTCCTCGTTTAGCTGTATCTTAAGTACATTATGCCCTACAGACCCTCTTTTTCAGCTTTTTTCAAGGCCAGTTTTCCATTCTGTCATTTTAAAAGTTCAAATATAACTAAAATGCTCCTGAGTTGGGTGTTACTGTCCTAATTCTGTAGGTATTTGATCTCAGCAGTCACTCTGATCTCCTGAAAATAATCAGGACATGATTTCAAAACCAGTTATCTTATCTATGAAGAAACCGAGCCATGTGAAAATCTAGATTCAGTAACTAAACTCTGACAAAACAGGAAGCAAGATTAAAACTCATCTATTCAGCTCGCTAAAACTCCTGAAGTCTCTTGTCTCTAGGGAATTCTGTGTACCAGCCAACATGTGTGATGAGAAAAATAAAACAATCCCATTCATGTGTTGATCACACAGTAGAAACAAATTTTGGATACAGAATGGAAATTATACTTTTAAAACTTTGTAAGTTTGGCTGGGAATATAGCTCAGCAGCATAGCGCCTGCCTAGCAAGCACAAGTTCCTGAGTTTGATTTCCAGTAACAAAAACAAATTCCTAAGTTAAAAAGGTATTTACAGAGAAATTGATAATTAGTACAGGGTTTATATTTGGAATGATAAAAATGCTCTAATATAATACTGTGGTGATTGCTACACAGTCCTGAAAATACTGAATTATTTGCTTTCAAACTGTGAATGTTATGATATGTAACATGTTTCAAATATTTTCCTTTCTCAACTAAAGAAAGTTATTCAGTATGAAAAAGTTACTAATCTCTCCCACAAACACAATGATAAATACATGACCGAGGATTGTGTAACTCAGAGACAAATAACTAAATTATAAATCTGTATGAAATATAATTTAGTAACATTACAGATATTCCATTTTAAGAGAAGTCTGTATCTAAAAAAAAATAGTGGGTCTGTCAAGAAAAGTGAGAGAGATAAATCACTACCTAAAAGCAGTTATTGCCAGGTTTTCTGAGTAATTAGTTCTAGTTTACTGTATTTATTTATTTATTTATTTTGGTGGAACCAGGGATTGAACTCAGGCCTTTGTGCTTGCCAGCGAAGTGCTTATTCCACTGAGCCATCTCCCCA
>NDGM011221686.1:822-15068 GCA_002564305.1 Octomys mimax
GTGTGCCTAAGGAGAGTCACATGGAGAGAAAACATTCTCTCAGGCTTTCACAGAGAGTAAGTTTTCACCGAGAGCAAGTTGTCAAGCAATGGCCGTGACTCCCCCACACGTTTGACACTGACAAAGGATCTACAAACTGTGGTACAGGGTTTCAGGATAACTCCGGAGGGGGTTTGACTGACCTTATCAGATACAGAAGCTACATTTCTTGTTATATCGGTCTTGCTTTATCTTGGTATTAACCATCCAGCAGAAAAGTATAAAAATGAAGTATAAAAATTAAAGCCATATTAATATGCTGTGCTGTAAAAAGTTCAAGTCAACGATTTCTGACATTGCCAGTCTTATGGAAAACCCACTACTGTTATGGATTACTAGACTATTTTGAAATATTTTGCTGAATTCACATGCTTATAACATTTAAATGAAAGAACTAAACAAAAAAAGGGGATATAAATGAAGGACCATTTTGTGTCTGTATATTCAAAATAGTTAGGTTAGATATACAGTTACACTCTTAATTCAATGAATAGAAAGATTTGTTCTAATAATGTTTGTAAACAGGATATCATGTCTGCATCTTGTGCAGTGAATATCCACTAACAGAACAATATGCAATGCATTAATTATTGAAACTGTCCTACTAATTTTATTTGAAGCTGTCTCATTTTTGTTTCTCAATAAAATTATGGAAAAATATTTAAAAAATAAAAAGAAAGAATAGAATGGAACAAGTAAAAAGCATGGTCAACATTTATGTGAAAACATAATAATGAAGAGTGAAGGAGAAACTCACTATACAGAGTGAGCTTGGGCCAAGTAAAAGAGCACAGCTTAATGTAAAATATCACCTTGGTGTTCCGGGGAGATAGCTCAGTAGAATAAGCTCTTGCCTGGAAAGCACAAGGGCCTGAGTTCAATCCCCCATTCCACACACACACACACACACACACACACACACACACACACACACAGCACCGCCTTGAACATAGTGGGATACCCTGGAGAAATCCATGATTACAAAAACTTCTTGGCATCTGTGTCTTTTTATGCTGTCAAATCTTGAGGAAATGCTCAATAACTTCTAAAGCCATGTCCTAAGAGGTGGTACTGAGCTCCTGTGTATCGAGCACATTTCAGGTCCAGGCCATCCTACTGAAAACCTGCTCAGGTTCAAAGAGAAAACCACTTATGGGGATTTGGCACGTTTTTCAAATGCGTCCTGGATTTTGTAGTTAAACTGATTATGTGTATTTCCCCATTCAGCTTTGTCCTGATCGTGTATGTTACTTTGGTACATAAAAAGGTATATATCAACGGAAAGATACCTTGCCTAGTCTTGGGGAAGCAGGGAACTCTTTCTGGAGAAAATAGCTCTGAAGCTGGTATTTGGATCAGAAACGAACAATACGAAAGATATCCAATGGAAGAGAGAGCATGGAGCAAAGTTCTGAAGCAGAGAGAGTGTGGAGAATTTTAGTAAATTTAACAGTGATTAGTTCAAGACCTGGGACTGGAAAAGCATAAGGCTGGAGATAAATATTTAAAAGTGTTTTGAGCCCTGGTACATTAACAGCTTGACTGAGAGGCTAATGAGAAGACTTAGAAAACAATGCTCATCAAAGAATCAATAATTATGTGCATACCAAACAATAACTGAAAATCATTCCACAAAGACCATATAAACTAGGGCATTAAAAGGCAGAGACATAAAACTGCTTTTATCCTAATATCTGCCATAGTTCTGAGTATAGAAGAGTTATCTTTTTTTATCTTTCTCCATGGGATCTTCTTGTATTACAACATGTTGACTCTAAATTTGTCCCATAAGGCCAGCGAGATAGCTCAGCAGACTAAGTACGCATGTTGGCAAGGACAGAAACCACAATTTAATCCCCAGTCCCACATGCCATGGAGGCCCCTCACCCTGGGCATGCCAAACAGGAGACTGAATCCAGGCGTGGTGGTACACACCTGTAATCCCAGTACAGGGGAGGCTGAACACAGGAGGATCATTATGTGCTCCACACATGAGCTGCGTAGTGAGACCCTGTACCAAACACACAAAGAAAATTAAATGAATAAATAAATAACTTTGTCCCATGACCCTTTTGCCAAGTTTTAGAACTTGATCAAAAATAAACTTATATCTATGTAGATGTGTGTGTGTGTGTGTGTGTGTGTGTGTGTGTGTGTTTGCTAGTTTTAACATATGGCTTAAATGCTAAATTCTAATACTCCAGGCTAGAGATAGACTATTCATATAAATTCTGTGCAATAATTCCCTCTATGGTGCAATCTGAGTTTGTAACAGGCATCCTAAACCAATGCACAGATGTTCCAATACACAAAGAAACCATAAATCCAAAAGCTAATGTACAGATGCTCAAGTGCCTATAAGAAATAATAAATACAATCAGTATAGAGTTTATTGATTAAAATATCACATGAATTTATCTCTCATTGCAGTAGTTCCACTATGCCTTAGGTGTTAACATGACATTTACATCCATTCATATTTCTTTTAAATGATGAAGTCTAATTTGCTACTTTATTGAAGTGAAATTATTAATATCAGTTAAACTGAGTCAAGTAAAAGTTGATGCTTCCAAAATGGAATGATAATAGTAATAAACACAAGCTTGAATAAATACAAAATACATCTCAAGTGATGAAAAGATTGGTAATTACTTTAAATTTGAATCTGTTTCTGTCACAAGAAGCATTGTAACTCTAAAAATATTCTGATTATAAATTTTATATGTGTTCGTATTCTGAGATAGAAATGGTTTGGAAATTAGAGAAAAATCATCTGTGACTTTTCCAATGAAATTTTTCACAGCGTTATTTTCAAAAGTCTGACATGAATATTTCAGTTCCCTGCATAATACAATCATGGGAATCGCACAATGCAAAATGTGTTCTAATCACCTCTTTTTAGAATAGAAGTTGTTGGGAAGATCTGGGATATCCACCATTCTAGTTGGACTAATTCCCTGCCTTGTGACCCCATGTTCCTTCCATGAAGCTGGGGGTTTCACCTCTTTCTGTCTTGCTCCCTTCCAGTAGTGTACCCTGGGCGTCTCTGAATGATGATTCTCCACCTACCACTAATCTGCTTCATCTTTCCAGCTTCATTTTTATCTCTTTGACTTTAAAAATATCCATGGAGTCACCTGGTTTCCACAATACTTTCTTAAAAGATTGTGTCATATCACACCGTATGTCTTCCTGTTTTATTTAGCTGTATTGATAACTAAAGCTTCACTGAACTTCATCCACTTTGATGGGTGCAAGCATTAAGACATTTATAACAACATTCAAATCAAACTTTATAATGTCTGCCACAGGGGAGATGTTTGTAAAATAGTTACCATATGTCCGTGTTAACCCATAGCCTTAATGTTGAATTTGGCCACCACATTCTACATTGGCTACTACTATTTGGGTAAAAGTCAAAAACTCTTTTCCCTAACTACCAATGCAAAATAAAACATAGTAATATGATTCCTGTTGAACTACATTTCTTTAATATAAAATTCATGTTTAACCTAACCTTAAATATAGCATCATATCATTTTCTGTCACTGTAAACAGTGAGATTACTAGAACAGCATGACTGTTGCAGAGAGAGTCATGCAGTTCTAGTAATTTGGAAACAGTTTTAGACAATTAATTTTAGGAATTAATATTTTCATTAGGCTAAACCCTAATGAAAATTTTGTATAGGAAAACATTATTTCTGTTAGACCCAAATTATAGCCAGTAAGAGATTAAAAAATAAATTTAAAAGCTTATAAGCTATAGCCTAGTCTAAAGCGAGGTGATTCCATAATAAAGCTATGCTACCAAAATTTTATAACTAAGTAAATTGGTGAATTCATGAATAAAATGATATACCTTTGTTATTGCTCAAAACATTTTATAAATGGAACTCTGACACAGCCTATATTATTAGTTTAAATTAAAGGAAACATAATTGGCTATTCTGCCCTTTGAAAATCTTGGAAACTTATGCATTAAGAGTCCAGATAGACGAATTCATTACTTACCACATCCTTAAAATACACACAATCTTTAAACAACGTATTTTTTAAGCTTCAGGATTACATTAGAAGTTTAGTATCTCCCTTGAAAATATCCATTAAAATGTATATGGTCTACTCAAACTGTAAGTTTAACCACTGACAAGATTTTGGAACACAGAGCACTTTGTAGAAACTGTTAAATAAGTGACTTTCAAGAATTATTCTACTGGCCAGATTTCTTCCTACTGGAACAAAAGGCCTGATGTCTACAGTTCAAAGAATCCAATGGTTTATTTGGTACTCAATTTCAGAAGCATTAGTCCATGATCAATTGATTTATTGCTATGCTCTTGAGCAGAGAACAACATCATGGGAGAAACTGATGGTGTAACACAACTCTTCACGTCATGGTATCCAGGAGGTAGAGAGCAGGGGAACATGGCCAGGGAGGAAGGGACCAGGGATCAAAGGTTACAAACCCATCACCCACTTCTAACAACTACAACTCTCCCTTTCATAGCCCATCCAGGTATGAAAGTTGTTTACCAATAAACTGTTACACATTCACATAGGTTATTTTGGTAGATTTACAGCCACAAAACCCACTTCTAAAATGAAATTGCACGCTGGAACTCTTGATGTCCAGCCATATGAGTTAATGCAATGGGAGATGAATGTGGAACCGGATGATTGTAATTCAGCTCCTATCTATCTGAAATTCCCTACCTCTTACCTATTTATTCATCTTGGTGTGTGAAGGGATACTGGTAGGTTGGCTCAACCAGAAATAGAAGAATTTTGTTCTCTTCATTTCAATTACTTTCTGATGCTCACAAAATACCCAATGCTCACAAGTTAAAGAAGGAAAAGTTTATTTAGCTAACAGTTGTGGAGGTTTCATTCTGCAGTCTGCTGGCTCCAACCTAAAGCGGCATGGCAGCAGCATGCCAGAGGAACAGCCTTCCACACAAACTCTGGAAGGTCACAGGGAGCCTTCCCTTTTCTTCCCACTTTATTTCACCCAGACTACAAGCCCATTCAGTGGTTGGTGTGGCCCACAACAGAGTGGGCATTTCCTCTCCAAGAAATCCTCATCCACACCTACAACTACACTAAAACAATCAGTGGACTGATCCAGTGTCACATAGTCATGACCCAGTCACATCTCAAAACCCCAACAATCAGGATAGGAGATCTTGGCAAGACATGGAGACTTAAACCATAATATCCTTCTAGCAATTTTCTGCACACCAACTTTTCTTGCTCTTCGGCAATAAATTCCCACTTATTCCTGCTTTATTTGGAACTGACTCTGTCCTACACTAGGGCTGCTCTCCTTTTTGATCATAGTCCTGCATAAAATAGTTGTAAACACATTAACCTCTCTCCAGCTCTAGTTTCACTGATATACCCCAGTCCAATTATCAATCTTTACAACTGACCACCTGCTTACTATAATGACTGAAATATAATCCAGTGACTTGATATATATTATTTATAAAGTGTATGAATAAATTTAAATTATTTCCATTGTTTTTTCCTTTAAATGATTCATAATGCCAAATGAATACTTTATTTAAGGCTGGCCAGATAATTTAGCAGATTATGTTGCCTGCTTAGGCAGATGCAGAGACCAGGGTTCAATCTTCAGTGCATCATGCCAGCCCCACCCCTGGCACTGAGAGGGTGATTGGGCATGGTGGCATGCACCTGTAATTTCAGTGCTTGGGAGGCTGAAAAACAGGAGGATCACTCGTAGTGCAATCTGTGTAGTGAGATCCTGTGGGCCCTGTACTAAATATATAATCTTTATTTAATTTCTTCTTTTATATATATATATATATATATATATATATTAAAGATATGATAGTGGGATTTGATTGAAGTTAAAATAACATATAACACTTGCAAATTACAGTATTGCTTTACAAAGGAACACACAGTTCATATGCAGTAAGCAAAGGATTATATGCTGATCTGTAACCTCACCAATAGTGTGTGATATTTTCAAATTACTCTTTTTCTCAGCTGTAACCCAATACAGTTCTGGAACTGTAACTTTGTTATTATCAATGTTTTTGCATATTTGCCTCTTGTAATTTCTTTTAGCAAATACATAAGATTTATACATTGCATTATAAAGAATGTAGAATTAGTAAATTATAGAACAATATGGGGCAGCTTGTTGCAAAAGGGCTTGGTTTGGAAACTGTATGATCTGGATTCCAAACCCAGTCGTTTTACAATAAGCTGCCCATGTCTAGGAAACAATATTCCGTGTTGTGTAGTACTGCTCACAAAATAGATTATGCGTCACTAAATTTCCCAAATCCATGTGCCAAAATTATATTAAAGAAAAAACACAGTTATGACTACCCTATCCTACATGATAGTATAATTGCTGGCTCAGACTTGCACAACTAAATTTCTCGTATCTGTACCAAACTTCACCTTAAGGTTGAACTACTTCTTTGCTTCCTGTCTGGTGTGGTAGGAAGGAAAGAGGAATATGAAACACACGATGTTTCTAGGTCAAAACTTGTCTCAATACACGAAAATGACTCATCATCAATGCTGTCCAAATTTAATTTTATGAATTTAAGTTGCCATGAATGTGAGAGGTCATGCTAAAAATGGAATTAACTGTTAGCTATATAAATTAAAAAGCTTATTCTAGGACTTGATTCAACCTGTAAAGGACTGAAATTAACAATAATAAATTTTTATATAACAAATTCATAGGATTTATTTTGGCCAATGATATGCTAAATGCCATGTCATGGAAATAATTTCCACCTCTATGACAAATTATATGGCTCAGTTTGTGTCAGGATCTCAATATTCAGTTTGGACTCACAGTGACCCTCCCAATTCAGTCTCAGCAGTTCTGGGATTACTGGCTTGAGCCACCATGCTGGGCTTTGATGGCCAGCATGGAGGGTGATACCAGGGATCAAACACAGGTCCTCGTGCTTCCTAGGCAGGAGCTTAGACCACCGAGCTATCTCTGCAGTCTCTCTGCTTTTCTGTTTATTGGGGACCTGCTCTTTGTGTGAAGCACAATTTGCCCCATGTTATATAATGTATTGATTCTGCATTCTTTTTTGTGTAATGTATAAATCTTATGTATTTGATAATGGAAATTACAAGAGGCAAATACAAAACTACATCAATAATAACAAAATTAGAGTTCCAGAACTGAATTGTGCTACAAGTGAGAAAAGAGTAATTTGAAAATATTACACAATATTGATGAAGTTTCAAATCAGTATATAATCCTTTGCTTACTGCATATGAGCTACTGTGCTCCTTTGTAAAGCAATATTGTAAATTGCAAGTATTATGATGATGTTTCAACTTCAATAAAATTATCCCAATATTTTATCTTTAATATATATGCATATACATTTATGTATATATAAACAAAAGTAGAAACTAAATAATTAATTAGGCATTATGAATCATTTAAATGAAAAAACAATAAAAATAATTTAAATTTATTGATAAAGAGAGACTTTATAAATAATATGTATCAAATCACTAGAGTATATTTCAGCCATTATAGTAAGCAGGTAGTCAGGTGTAAAGATTGATAACTGGACTGGGTTATATCAAAGAAACTAGAGCTGGATAGAAGTTAATGTGATTACAACTATTTTATGCAGGACTATGATCAAAAAGGAGAGCATCCCTAGTATAGGACAGGGTCCCTACCAAATGAAGCAGGAACAAGTAGGCATTCATTGCCAAAGAGCAAGGAAGTTGGTGGATAGAAAATTGGTAGAAGGACGTTATGTTTTACATCTAGGTATCTCCTGCTCTGATTGTTGGGGCTTTGAGATGTAACTGGGTCATGGCTGTGTGACACTGGATCAGCCCACTGATTGTTTTAGCATAGTTCTAGTTGTGTATGAGGATTTCCTGGAAAGGAAATGCCTACTCTGTGTGGATCGCACCAATTAGTGAATGGAGTTGCAGCCTGGGTGAAATAAAGCAGGAAGAAGAGGAAAGACTCCCTGCGACTTTCGAGACCTCACTTTGAAGGCTGTTCCTCTGGCATGCTGCTGCCATGCTGCCTTAGGTTGGAGCCAGCAGACTGTAGACTGAAACCTCCACAACTATTAGCTAAATAAACTTCTCCTTTTTCAATTTGTGAACATCGGGTATTTTGTACCATCAATTAGAAAGTAATCAAGATGAGAATAACAAAAATGCAAAGATTTCTGGTTGAAGCAACCTGACAGGATTCTTACTCACCAAGAAGAGTAAATAAGAACAAAGGTGGGAAGTAGGGATTTTCAGTCAAGTAGGAGTTTGAGCACACACCAAAAATTTCAGGATAGCAATTAGACAGACACAATAGAGTTACTTGGTAAAACAGCATTTTATAATAATGTAAAGTTAGATATAGAGGGGATCTAACTTTTAGGTCAAAGAGAGGAAATTTCCTATTTATTTCCCTATTGAAGAAATGAGCAGACTTTTTCCTCTGTGAAATTCTGGTCACCTCTGTTGTTTCTTCAACAATAGTGAGACAAATCCAAGGAAGTGCAGGAGGTTTATGGATGGAGTTTAAGAAAAGATGAACATTGGAGCTTTTCAAACAATGTAAGGGATTATGAAGATTGGCAATATAATATGCTTCAGTCCTTTGGCCACTGAGTTTGGATTCCACAGACAAGATAGAACTGAGGGCTACATCTGACTGAATAATATGAAATTTAGGGAGGAGATCTGCCAGGGATTTCAGAATTTGTCTTGGGTATTTAAGCTGAGTCTGAGAAATTAAGCCAGGAGGAGGAACACAGATCCTACCACTCATTTGGAAGATAACTGCAAAACCTTGTTTCAGCTTGTGATTTTGTATTAGACTTAATTGCAGATAAGTGGAATGACAAATGTTTATATAATAATAAAATTACTATAGAACCCTCTCTTGTTGCTGTAGCCGTATTCCCCTACCATGAACTACTTCCCCTCTGCCATGTGTCGCCTGCCTTAGACCCAACAGATTATGGATGGAAACCTCCACAAACTGAATTCAATATCTCTCCCCATTCAAAAAAAATTTATAGATATAAACACATTCTGTGTAGTGACAGATCAAATTAGTATGGGTTTTGGTAACAGTGATGTTGTTTGATTTAAAATGGGAAGAGGCAAAACATACATATATAAACATTTTGGTTGATTAAAAGATTAGAGAAACACCATACATTTCTATGAGAAAGGAGCATGGTGCCAGTTGTATGTTTGTATGGGAAATAATGATTGATTTGGCCCAAACTGGCCCCTTTCTGTGGGTTAGTCTTCCTGAGAGGTGAGCCCAGAGAGGCACAGGGAACTGATGGAGGTGCTCCTGACACTCCGGACAAGTAAAATTAAGATGAATGCCAATCTCAGTGAGTCAACATCACATCATAGTTGGGACTGTTAATCATGACACATCAACTCATTTGAATTGAAAATTAGTAGAGCACATTCCAGGGAGCATCAGGGTAGCTGATGAAGGTGCGGTTTGGGGTCTCATACACAATCTCTTGCTCCTTCCTCAGCTGCCATTCCTGTTCTGTGCTCCTGGTTGCCATGAAATCAGCAGCTATGCTTTGCACTCCCCTTCTACCATGTTGTTTTTGCCAGGAAGCCAGCCAACCATCAGGGTGAATCCCCAAATGTGAGCTAAATTATGCCTGTCCTCCTCTTAGTTGTGGTTGTCAGTATATCCAGCAAGGAGGAAGTGAACTAATACAGCAGTAAAAATGGGAAGCTATTCCCAGAAGAGCTGGAAGGTCCCAATTTAAAAAATAAGATAAAAAAGAGAATAAAGAGAGGGAATCCGGGATGGTCTTGTTACATGGTTTAGGGTAGAACCTGACTACTTATACTGTCTTCTCCTTGTTCTGAATTTATTGTAACTGTTTCTGGGGGTCATCTGCTTCAGAAGGCTTTTGATAAGAGCCGAGTTTGAATTCTCTGGGTGAAACAGTTTACCACATGGAGCATATTGTTCATATTTCTTTGGTTGCTAAACATGAGCACGAGTTTGGATAAAGTATAATTTGATCACAGTGTTACAACTAGCCTGATACTATCATATCCATTCCGTCAGAGCTCAAGATGGTTTTGTTCTGACACTAGTGTATCCAGAGCACCACATCTCCTATTTCATGTTGTGTACATTGTCAGGCAGAACGTTCTAAGTGCTAGGCAGCTTTAACTTAGGTCCTTCAGGATTTAGGGAATGGTAGTGATTTAAAAAGGCAAATTAAGGGAAATCATATACATTAAATATACATTAATCAAAATCTAGACTGCAGCCCTTCCTTAAGATTCATGCTTATCCTATGTGACTTTTTTCTTTTTTTGTGTGTGTGTGTATAACTTCTTTTTTTTGTCCAATTCTATAGTACTTTCTTTTCCTTTAATTTCTAAATTCTGTCTTGTTCATGCCATCTATCCATCTATCTGGCTCACTACTGTCTATTTGTCTAGACCACAGAGTATCCAAATATTTGATCACAAAATTATTTCAAGTGTATCTTCTAAGGTGTCTTTGGATACGTTTAATTGGTAGACTGAGTACAATATATCACCCTCCCTAAAGTGGGTAGTCATCTTTCAATCAAAGGTCTCAGTATAACAAAAGCTCTACCCTTCCCATGAATCACAGAGAACACCTCCTGCTTAACTGCCTCAATAAGACAGTTGCGTTTCGCTTACTTCAGATTCCAGTTGAAAGATGGGTTTTTCTTGGACTTTACGCCTGTCAACTTTCGGACTAGAACTTGAAGCAGTGACCTATTTGTCTCTCATGCCTTTGGAGTTGGCCAACAGTTACATCACTGGCTCTCCTAGATCTCGGCCTTTCTGCATGCAGACAATGCTACACTCTAACCTCCATGATTGCATTAGCCAATTCTTTACAATCACATTTTCCCTTTATGTTTATAGCCACTCCATTCATTCTGCTTTGCAGGAGACCCTGGGTGAACATGACTGCCTTTGAAAACACTTCTTGGGTAGTTCTTAGTTGCTTGAACTCAAAATCTGTAGCTTTTATTTTTATAAAGTGTATGCCTCGGCACATGGATTTTTTTTTTGTTGTTATTTTTGACAGGCACACAAGGCATATAGTTATAAAATGCCATGTAGTGTTTCAACATACATATTTTTAATGTTCAACTTTGAGACAAGTGGGTAATTTAACTGCTTACCATTTATTTGTCACAAAAACATTCTAAATAATTTCTTCTTTTTCTGTATTATTTTTTGATATGTAAAACTCTTTCTGAAATAGGGAACCAGAACATATTTTTCTTCTCCAACTCTAACTTACTATGCACTAATTAAACTTTGTTCATCTTTTCCCTCTTTCCAGTGGAGATTATACTTATGATAAATAGTTTTTTGAGCCCTTGAGGGTTTCACTACTAGTTTTAAAAGATCAGTATCTCTTTCACAAAGGTAGATGTGAGTCAAGTTAAATAATGCCCACACTGAATTCAGTGAGGAGGCGCACACACACACATACACACACACACACACAATACGAACATGGTAAAAAAAAATGTCAAAACAGAAAACGTTTTCCCTCAATGCTATTTCCTAATTTTCTTTGTTTAAAATATCTTAATTAAGATTCTCTTCAATTTTATTAATATAGTGTCATACAGCCCGTGATGTTATGTGACCTCCTCTTTTCTTTTATATTACAAAACAAAAATTTCCATATTTTTTTTGTAACTTGGTTACTTTTTATTTTTATTTTTTAATGTGTTTGGTACAGGTTCTCACTACGCAGCACAGACCCATGGTGATCCTCCTATTTTCAACCTCCCCAGAACCGGGATTACAGGCATGCAATATCACACCCGATCTTTGGTTATTTTGAGGGGAGTAGCTAATATGCTACTGGGCAAGTGTATCATAAGTTGATCATTTGTAAGTCTTCTTTTCCAACCCCTATTATGAATGAAGTTGCTATTTTCATGTAGACTTTGGTACAAATATGCCAATATTTTCTCTGGTATAAACTTCAGAATTGCTAAGTTGTGTCAATTAAACTAATGATAAACTATAAACTATTTCTTAAGTGATGATGCTACATTGTACTCTATGCATTTTAAATACTCAGTTTCATCCCAATTTCAGTTTCTTTAATTCTTTGAAGCTTACACTTTGCTATTACAGAATAAGGTCCTTCTTCCTCCCCATGTTCTCTTGTCCTGGTCTGAAAATGTCTTCTATCACATTTTACATAAAATTATTTTAATTGTATTTTCTCTTTATATATCTTAGTCACTGAATATCCAGTTTATATGATACAATTTTTTTACTGTATTATTTCATTTTGATATATTATGGTGTCTTTAGATAAAATCAATTAAGTTGAGTGTAATGTTTTGTAATTTCGGTTTTATCTTAGTATTTTATGTGAATTATTTAGGTTGTCCTTTTAATTCCTTAGAAGAATATATATATTGTACAATATATCTTCCTGAAACATTTAAATGTGCGGTTTACATGTTTAAGTCCATATTTTATTTTACTTGGTGAAATGCTATGTTTGGCTACATATGTGGTTTTTGACATAGAGATCTAGTTTAATATAAAATTGTGTAAAACCTTTGTCCCTATTTTCTTTGTTTAGTGATTTTGTCTTTCTGAAATGACTGGCCTGCTATATCATATATATATATATATATATATATATATATATATGAGAGAAACTTTTCCATATTTATTTTNATATATATATATATATATATATATATATATATATATGAGAGAGAAACTTTTCCATATTTATTTTCTTGTTGTTGTCTCATCCTCTATACTTGTGTCAATAGAAGGTAATAATATATATTTTTCCTTACTGATTACATTTTTTGAGCATAATTCTGAATCATCTCAATTCTCAAAATTTCCTTGAGTTTTCACTTAATTGCCTTAAGTTTATAAATTTTACAACCCTTGCCATTGGTGTGGTATTTAATCTCTATATACAAATATGCATATTTCTCTACTTAATGAATATGATCATCCTGGTATTGGCATTTCCTACTACTATGACTGGTACATTCTATTAGTGTGTTAGTATTGACAAAAGTATAAATAGAAACTATTAGTGGGTCTCAGGACTGATGCTATATTAATGGAGAAAAATTTAAACTATTAATTGATTCAAAAATTTTCTTTACCATGCCATCAAGGGATTATTTAGCATCTCTTTGGCATTCTAATCAACTAAGTGGTTGCTACCTACTGAGGAGAATTCTGAACAACAACATATATATATATATTACCAGGGGCCAGGGAGAAGGCTCAGTGGAATAAGCGCTTCCCTGGCAAGCGCAAGAGCCTGAGTTCAATCCCTGGTTCCGCAAAAAAAAAAAAAAAAAAAAAAAAACCAATATATATATTACCTCATTCAGAAATTTCTCTTTGCCTACTTCTCACATTTCAGCCAATTTCATTTAGATTTTCATTTAGCTGCTCAATTTCCCTTGTAGCTGCCTTTTCCCATAACGTCTTATCACAGATTTGTGCTTTCTTATTCTTCATAACATTTAGTTCTCTCATTAGAGGTAGAAAGTACCTTTTATCAAAGTGGTCAGTTTGAATTAGGTATCCAGATTCCTTTGGGTTTTCCCATCACTCATTAATGACAATCTGAAACAGTCTTCAGAATCTTTTTATATTTCATATTCCATGTTTTATGATATATAGAACCATGTTATACCATCAAAGTCTTCATAATTCTATATTTATGTAATTCTGCCATTTATTAATATTTAAACAATCAATTTCATTTCTACAGTATTTTGCATTTTAACTCTGCTACAATTTCTACTATGCATGTCCTTATTCTTCAGTAATGAGATTGCTTTAAGTTTCTTAATATATGTTTGCCAACACTATTTTTCCTGGGCCACAGAGGACTCTTAGAAGATTTTTTGGCGATTTAATCAGTCAAAGGAAGGGCAAACCAAATAGCTCTGTGGATTAAAGGGCCTACAAGCAGGTGCAGGGGCTGGGGGTTCCTTCCCAGGGCCTGCCATGCCAGCCCTGCCCCTGAGGCAAGCTGAGAGGGCAATTGAGAATGGTCATGGTGGCATACACCTGTATTCCCAGTTCTTTGAAGGCTGTAAACATGTGGATCACTAAAAGTCCAATCTAGTAGTGAGACCCTGAACACCCTGTAGACCCTTCCCTAAA
>NDGM011221699.1:2878-14439 GCA_002564305.1 Octomys mimax
TCCCTGTGCTTTGCCAAGCTTGTTCCAAGTAGGTGCTTTAGACCGCTGAGCCATCTCACCAGCTCTCTTCCCATAGTTTTGATAGGAGGCTTTTTATTAGTGATTCAATCTCATTGCTTACTATACCTTTTTTTCCCTCTTGATTTTGTCTTGTAAAGCATATGTGTCTAGACATTTGGCCAATTCATCAAAGTTATAGCATTTGTTGGCATCTGTAATTATTGATATATTGTGTCAACTTGAGAAGTCCAGAAACTTAAGTAAGTAGCTCAGCAGGTCTACATCCTGGGATGTAGAGGACATATCCTTTGGGCTCTCAGATGTTGTTCATTTCATCAGCTTGAGAAATTCAGAAGTATAACTAAGTGATTCTGGAGGGGTCCAGGATCTTTTCTTTGTAAGCATCCTAAGCCTGTGCAAGAGGAGGGCACAGAGATGGCGTGAGTGCTACGAGAACAGGTAGCCTGCATACACTATAAGGGAGGGAAAGAGGCTTGCTGTCCCTCTTTTGCTTTTATCACTGTGCTTTGCTTCTGCCACCATGAACTGCTGCCTCTCACCATGCCACCGTGCCTTGGAACCACCTTGTTATGGACTGAACCTACCACAAACTTGAGCTAACAACTAAGCCTTTCCTTCCTTAATTTTGGGCATCCAGTGTTTTGTACCAAAAATGAGAAAGCAGAAAGTAACTAAGATAAGATCTAATTGTTCGTGAAAGTCACTAATCATTGTTATGCTGACTATTTCATACTTTTGTTTCCATCTCTGATTTTATTCATTTAACTGATATATTCTGCAGCAAAGCATTTCTCTATCTTCTTCTTTTCAAAAAATCAGTTTGTAGTTTCATTGATAGTGTATATGATCTTCATTATTTATTCTCTTAAAATTGAACTTAGTTGTTATTATTTTTCATTTTGATTTATTGTGATATGATAGGTTGAGATTTTTATCCTTTCTGATGAGAATTGATTGCCATAATGACTCTTGGTAGTACTGCTCTTTCTATATTCCACTGACTCCAGTATATTGTGTCCTTATTTTCATTTGTTTCAAGAAATTGTGTGTGTGTGTGTGTGTGTGTGTGTGTGTGTGTACCAGGGATCAAACTCAATCTTGCACTTCCAGGCAGGCTGTTTTGCTACTGAGCCATCTCCCCATCCCTTGTTTCAAGAACTGTCTCAATTTCTGTTTGGATTTATGCATAAATTCTTTGGTTTTTCAAAATTAAATTTTTAATTTCATATACTGCTATTGTTTCCAAAGTTTTAGCCATGGATTTGTAGTTAAATTATATTGTTATCAGAAAAGCTACATGTGCTTTTTCAATTTAAGAAAAGTATTGAGCTTGTTTTGTGGCCTATCACAGTCTTTCCTGGAAAGTGGCTCATATGCTAATGAGAAAAATGTGTATTCATGAGGGGTTGAATGCAAAGATCTGTGCATGTCTATTGCGTCCACTTCATCGAGGGGGAAATTTAGCTCTGCTGCTTCTTTGTTGAGTTTCTTTATGGTTGATTTGCCTATTGCTGACAATGTGATATTTAAGTTGACTGCTGTTGCATGTTGGAGTCTCTCTCTCCTTTAGATCTATTGATAATTGATTTATGTGTTTGGGTTCCCAGTATTGTGTGCATGTATATTTAGACTTATTTCCTCTTCTGTATTGACCCTTTTATTATTAGGCAAAGAACTTACTTGAGTATCTTCAATGCTTTTTATTTAAGGTGTATCTGATTTGGTGCAAACATGAAAACTTTTGCTTTCTTTAGGATACCACTTGTGTGAAATATTTTTATTCTAAATCTTCACTTTCAGCCTATGTGAAGTCTCACTTCACCCTGAACTTAAGTCTATTTCCTTGAAGGAGAATTTATTTGTATCTAAATCTTTCTCCCATTAGATAGTTCTCTTCTAATTGAAATATTTAATCTATTTAAATTCAATGTAAATATTTATAGGTAGCATTTACTATAATGGCTTTGTAGTTGGCTTTTTCATATTTTGCTTCTTCTTCCTACTCTTGCAGTCTTTCTTTACTGTAAAGTGATTTATTTTAATGGAGTGTTTTAATTTTTTGCTTACTATTTTTGGTTTGTCTATAACAGATTTTTCTTTTGTGGCTATTATGAGGATTCAAAAAGACATTTTTTTGATTATTGAAAGCTATTTTGAGTGCCAGCCAGATAGCTCAGCCGACTAAATCACCTCCTCAGGCAGGCGCAGGGACCAGGATTCTATCTCCAGCATGCAGTGCTGGCCCCACCCCTGGGGCACGCTGAGGTGAAGAAGACTGGGCATGGTGGTGTGTGGCTGTAATCCCAGCACTTGGGAAGCTGAAAACAAAATAATAGCTGTAAGTCTGATCTTTGCAGTGAGACCTTGTAGACCCTGTACTAAATACCCAAAAAAAAGAAAGCTATTTTGAAATGGGAGCAACTTAACATGATTTTAAAGATAAGAATGGGGAAAAAAAGAACAAGAGAAATTTTTCTCATCAAAAAAACACCTCCACTTGTACAGCTTTCCTTAAACATTTGAGTTTTGAATTTTTTAAATCTTTATTTACGTATTAGGTACAGGGTCTCACTACACAGCTAAGACTTGTAGTAATCCTTCTGTCTCAGCCTCCCTAGTGCTAGGGTTATAGACATGAGCCACCATACCTGATTTCGGTGGTCAGCTCGGTACGAGGCTGGCAAGGCATGTGGTACCAGGGATTGCATCCAGATCCTTGCACTTTCCACGCAGGTGCTTAGACTGCCAACCTATCTCCGCAGCCCTCACATTTTGAAGTTTTGATGCCCCATTTATCTCTTCTTATATGGTGTATTTCTTAACACATTAATGTTATTTGAAATTATTTTATTCACTTAGCCTTCATATTAAAGATGTGCATGGTTTATTTACTATGTTTACAATATTAAAGTATCTTTAATTTGTGTAGTTACATGTCTAGTGAATTTTATACCTTTCCATGTCTTCTGCTTTCTCATTAACATCTTTAGGTTACCTTGAGCAGTCTATGTAGAAAGGGTCTGAGAGAGGCGTATTCTATCAGTTTTGGTCTCTCTGGGACGACCACCTCATCTTCATTGCTAAAAGCAGCCTCACTAGAGACAGTATTCTCAACTGACAGCTTCACTTTCCCATTCAATACTGTACAATTGTATGTCATTCCCCCTGACCTGTAAATAGAAGTCAATTTTAAGTTGAGGAGACATACACTTATGTGTTTTTAATTTTTTTTTTATTTCAGTGTTTAAAATGTTCTCTTTATCTTCCACCTTGGAGAGCTTATCTAAGGTATTTTTTGGAGTAGATGTGGTTAAATTTCACTGGTGGCCTCTAACTTCCTAGACTTGGATATTTTCATCTTTCTCTAGTTTTGGAAGTTTTCTGTTAAATAAGACTTCTGACCTTTTGGCACCATCATGTCCTTCTGGAGCATTAATAACTTCAATATTTGCTCTTATTTTTGGTACCAGGAGTGGAACTCACAACGTTGTGCTTGCCGGGCAGGCGTTTATGCTGCTGAGCTATCTCCCCAGACTGAAATATTTGATTTTTCAGGCTGGGCTGGATTCCTATGAGGTTTCTGCATTCCTCTTCATTCTTTTCTCCTTTTGAAACCCTAAATATGTATGCTAATTAGCCTAGCTTTAAGCTCACCAGTTCTTACTTCTGCTTGACCTATCCTGCTATTGATGTTGTCTACCATGTTTTTTGTTTTGATGAGTATATTTTACAGCTCAATTTTTTTTCTATTTGACTTTTAATTGACTCCAGATTTTTGCTATTTCTCCTTTTAGCATATTAAAAAGTTGGATTTCCTCAATTTTATTAAATTTCTTTAATGCACCTATTGTAAATTCCCTACCCAACAATTCACTGGCGGCATTGATACTAGGTGAGATCATATTTCTAGCACCTTCTTTCAACTAATAGGTAAGGTTATACTTTTCTAAAAGGTCTTGAAGCTCTTTGCACGTGCTATCATTTGGGCATGGAAAAATAAGTCATTTATTCCAGTGTTCCTAATCTGGCTTTAGTGTTTCATATAATTCTAGGGGTTTCTAAGCAGATTGCTTATTTCCTCTGAGTATATAAAGTTAGGGTAGCTTTGGACAGGGCAGGCAATTGGCCACACACACACACACACACACACACACACACTTAGCTGAGTCCCAGCTGAGTCTCCTAACTTCAAGACTTGTGCAGTCTCAGGTTTGTACCAAGACCCACAGCACAGCTGATGGTGTTGTAGGTCAAAACACAAGTCCATCCCACTGTGGTACAGCTGTCTTTCAATGGGGAGGTATTTAGGATCCCACCTGTGACCAGTGGCCTATTGGTGGCTTTACTTCCTGAGTTTGGCATGGCAGAGACAATTCTTTGTCTACCAAGCAGATACTGAGCTTAATTATTGCTAAGTTCCACAACCACAGTTTCCTGCGCATTCTTATGAAGGCTGTGTGATGAGCCCTGGACTGCCCCCAAGACTAAGTGTGATGTAGGTGGAAACTCTAATCTGTCTCATCATCACACAGGTTTCTGGCTGATGCCAGGGCTGCTCTATAGGCTCAAAATGGGAGCTTTGGTCTTTGTGCTGGGCCCTTTGCTTTCTATTGTGTGCTGGGTCTCACTGTGTTGGGCCAGGCACTGGACTTCGAGAAAAAATCTTGTGTTAGTCTTCATTCCATGCTTCCTGTCAGGCACCGTCTTGCTCCCAAATACGATTGGGAAAAGGGTAGTATAAGGCATTCCAGTAACTCAGTGTACAGGTATTGGGGTGACCACAAAGGTCCACAGGCTCTGTCCTATGGTGGGTTTTCCCCTTGGCAGGCAAAGGACTGAATTGCAAGCTAAGGCCTGAACTGCATTGACTGTCCTTATCCTAAGCAGAAGGTAAATTTTTCCATGGTGGACTGCTGAGAATTGGGGAAGAGTTGTCACAGGCAAGTCTTTCTTCCTATCTTCCTCAATAGGTCTCTACATTTTGTTATGCTAAAAGCAGGCACTATGATTTCTTGACGGATACCCTTGTTATCTCTTGTGAAGGTGGTTCTGTGCATTACTAAGTGTTCAAATTGTCTCTCTGGGGGAAAAGATCCCAGGAGAATGTAACTCTGCAGACCTCTGGCGCTCTCACCTGCATAGTAAGGTTTTAAATTCATTTTTCCTGCTTTTGTTTAAGGTGAATTTATGTTCTTTCCTGATAACTTTGTAGTGATTAATGTACATTTCTGAGATTTCTGGCAATGCCTGTAGAGGTGATCTGCCATAGGGCAGGAAGGATTTGACCGCAGAGAAACCACAGGATATGGTATCTTAAGTATACCAGTTGTACTATGCATGGTAATGTTTATTACACAGAATTCTTATGTCAAAGACCAATCATAGGAGGAATATTTCACATGATTTTCAGATCTCTGTCTTGCTTATATAAACTCTGTTTATTCCTCACATTAATGGGTATTAGAACATAGATTGCTTCTTTGTCTCATATTTCTTTTGTAGTTCATTCTCCCAATTATGATGCATTTATTATGAAAATAGATTTATTTTGCACTTTAGTTATAGGTAGAACTTTAGCTAGATATATAAACAAATAACACACCAACCAATGTAGATAACTGGCCAAATTGTATATGGCATTGTTTGCCAGGTGAAAAATAAAATAATCAATGGTAAGTCATTAAAACATTTAGGAAAAGAAAAAAGGGTTAAACATTTTGACTTAGTAAATGACCCTAAGATTGACTCCCATTTGAAAAAAATCTTAGATGGTAACTAGAAGTAAATCAATAAAAAATTTCATTTTGCTCCTTGTTCCATTGCTGACAGGCTGGTTAAGCAATACAGAAATTTAATTTTCCATTTGCAAGTTCATTAAACACATGTGCTCCTACTATCATAAAAATAAATATATAAATTTAAATGATGTTATGAAATAAATATTTTAACAGATTAAAAGAAGAGTAACAAAAACTAAGGTGAGACTGAAAAGAACTCAAATTATTGTTATTTTTGAAAAATAAAAGATGGTGGTTTCAACATTATTGCTTCTTAAAAATTTTTAAAACTGCAAATAATGAAAATGTAAAGATGACATCTATGTTAGTAGTTGATTAGGATTTGTGCTGTTTAACAGGCATAACCTATTGCTTTGTTGGTAGTGATGGGCAAGAGGGAAGATACAGTGTTTGCATGGGAGCACAATAGATAGAAAATAATCAAGATAATGAAACACCAGCTGTATAGCTTTTATCACTGTCATTCAATTATCAACCCCATCAGTTTAATTTAAAGCAATACATAACCAAGAGCATTACAAAACCAATTCACAGTTACTATGGCAAATTCAAACACACAGAAATGCCAGCTGCGAATCACTCTTCCAAATATTCAATTACTATCTCAATCAGATCTGGTTAAGTGACATACTATTGTATCACACAGACAATTAATAAGTGCCACAAAATCACAATGTGTATACTTTCTTACTGTTACGTGTCAGCAAATACTTTGACGATTTCACCCACATACCATGATGCTCCACAGAGTCACTAGTCAGATAGTGAAACATCTAACTCATGTGATAAAAGAACGTTAAAGTCACAAATCATTAGCTTCTTGTTTTTAAATGTATTTTAAATACAGTTTTATAGAACTGATAAATGATAACTGTTCTCCTGTTAGTGTGAGTACTGTTAGCTTTAAACAAACACAAAATTCAAATATTGTGATTAGATCAATATTTAAAAACAAAATTATATATATATAAGATATATAATATCCAATATATCTGATATATATATGCTTAATTTACTTGAAAAGGACAGTGTATATTCATGTATAACTGTATAGAATATTTAACATACATTATATATATGTTAATTTATTTGAAAAGGATAGTGTAAATATGACCAAACATATCTTTACACTCCAGAACTTGAACGTTGTTGTTTTGTTGTTGTTATGTGTGTGTTTGTGTATATGTATATTGGGCATAAGAGCAGAAAAAGCAGGAATGATATCAAGCAATCTCAGCATTTAAATCCCTTAAATTCAGGAAATTTTTATGTGTTCTGATTACACTTATATCCCAAGAGAGACATAGAATAGATTCATGCAAGATTTTTTTGCATGAATAAAGAAAATGGTACCTTATGAAAGAAATGTATTTCTGGGATAAGTGGTGACACTGGTTCATTGGGGAGTTTGCATTTTATCGCTAAAATGATTTGAAAAGAATTCCATTGATTTTTGTGCTTTTACTGTTCTAATTGACACAATTATTTGTGCATATTTGTGGACTAAGACATAGTCATGTGGAACATGTAAAAATATATAATGGACAAAGGTAATTATTATGTCCATCTCATCATACTTTATATTGGAAGTTTTCAAACTTCTTTCTTCTAGTTCTTTATAAAATATATGGTGCTGGAGAAAAAGCTCAGCAGTCTAAGCTCCTGCCTGGCAAGCGCAAGGACCCAGATGTAATCCCTGGTTGTGCTGGTCTGTGCTGAGCCTGCCACCAAAACTGGGTGTGGTGGTACACGCCTGTAATCCCAGCACTGGGGAGACTGAAACAGGAGGATCACTAGGAGTCTGAACTGTATAATGAGACCCTGTACCAAATAAATAACCTTAAAAATATATATATATATACATATATATATATATATATATATATATAATGATAGTTTGTTATAAGCTGTTTTCATCCTACTGTGTTGTACACTAAAGCTCATTTCTCCTAACCTTAGTTTGGCACTTACTACACAGTCCTCATTGTCTTCCCTCCCCTCTAATTTTCCTATCCACTAGCAAGTACCATTCTATTCTTTGAGGTTGACTTTTCCACATATGTGTGCATGCAATGTTCATCTTTCTATGTCTGGATTATAAGAAGTCCTCCAGATCCATCAATATTGACACAAATGACAGGATGTAATTCTTTTTATGGTCTAATAATATTCTATTATGTATATGTACCACATTTTCTTTTTCAAAAATGTTAAAATAATTTTATTTATTTATTTATTTATTTATTTATTTGATGCAGAGTCTCATTATACAGTTCAGACTCCTAGTGATCCCCATGGCTCAGCCTTCCCAGTGCTGGGACTACAAGTATGTGCCATCATGCCCAGTTCTGGGACGGTATGGCATGCCAGGGGTCATGGGACCAGCACAACATGTGGTACTGGAGATCAAAACTGGGTCTTTGCACTTGCCAGCAGGAGCTTAGACCACTGAGCTATCTCCCTAAACCATTTTCTTTCTCTGTTCATCTGTGAATTGAGACTTTGGTTGGTTTCATAAATAGTGTTGCAATAAATATGAAAGTGCAAGAATCTCCCCGATTAGATTATTTCTTTTCCGTTGGGCACACACTCAGAACTAGAGTAGTGGAAACATATGGGAGATGTATTTTGTGCTTTTTTTCTTTGATGAACTTCTTTAATGTTTTCCATTATTACTATGCTAATTTACATCATTTGAAAGTAGCCAGAGACAGAATAAAGAAGCCTTGTGAGTATTTAGATAATTTTCATGAGGCATCCATTTACATAAAATATCATGGTAACTAATTAGAAGGCTAAAAAGATTGCTCTGGCACTAGTGTACACAACAAGTGCAAAAATAATGAAACTTTTAAAATTGGATAAATCAGAAATATTTTGGTATATAAATCAAAATGATGACTCTATTTAAATGCCAACAGTGGAAACTCTAAAAATAAAAGTACCAGCATCATCTTTGGGGAATGGTGACAACTAAAAGTCCAAGAAGATTATAAATAACTTGAGAGACTAGGTAAACAACAATAAAATCCAGTAAGGACATGAAAAAAGAAAAATGAGGCATTGGTCACAAAAAAATGACTTTTTTATGCAGGGTCTTGCTACACAGCTGAAACTCATAGTAATCATGCTGTCTCAGCCTCTCTAGTACTGGGGTTATAGGTGTGCACCACCATGCCAGGTTTCGGGGTTAGTATGGAGTTCCTGGAGTTCCAGGGTGGTATAGCATGTAGTACTGGGGACCGAACTCGGGTCCTTGCACTTGCCAGGCAGGTGCTTAGACTGCTGAGCTATCTCATCAGCTCTGATACTGACTTCTTGACAGTAGGTTTAAACTACAAAAATCACAAAATATTCAGTAGGCAACTAAATGTACAGCTTCAGAATTAAAAATAAGTGTCTGGGGGGCCAGTGAGATAGCTCAGTGGTCTAAGGCATCTGCTTAGGCAAGGCCAGCACAGGAGACTGAAGTTTGATCCCAGGCACTTCATGCCCTGCCAGCCCCGCCCTCAGGGCAGGCTGAGCTGGTATAAGTAAGTAAGTAAGTAAATAAATAAATAAATAAATTTTAAAAAATAAAAATAAGTGTCTGATCTAGAAATAAATTAGGAAATCAGCTAAAATGATAACAAAAGCTATAAGAAACATAAGGTTACTTTAGAAGAGTGAGAAAATGTCATTTACTTTTTTGTTCTTGAAGAAAAAAATATCAGGAAATGTTTACGTAGAGATGATGAAGAAATTTAGGTGTCACAAATATCAGGACTTTTCAGGCAACTGCCTTCAGGAAATCAGTATTAATGGTAAATGGGTAGAGACGCAGAGCGATTGCCAGGGGCACCTATTCACAAAAGAGCATGAAGTTCACCTTATCTTTTCTTCTGATTCCCTCTTTGCTGTGATAGTGGCCTTTACTGGAAAACTAAGAATATTTCCTTTACCCCGGCTGTAGATTGGAAATGTAATTAAAATGTGAAGTTTAAATATACGAAGTCCGCCTTTGATTTTATCAGCCTAAAAATCAGTTGCATGCCCTGCAAAGACTGTACAACGAGTTAGAATTCATCTAGCTGTAATAAATAGAAAAGCACAATCAAAGGCGCTTAAACAATGTAGAAATGTATTGCTTCACATGACTAGAAGCCAAGGATCTTGTGTTTTGCATCTATGTGCTCTGATGATGGCTTGTCACAGTTGGTTCCTCCAAGGATTCTTTATTATGGTCATAGGGGCTGCCACTAGCAACTGAAGGAATATATTCCTCTGATCTCATTATGAATATAGAAAGCAGTTTCCTGAAATTCTACCTTAAGAATAAGAAATATCTATAATGAATTTCGTTGCCATAAACACAGGTGTGCATATCCCACTGTAACATGCGGTTAGCTGAGTCACGGGAGCAGCCTAGCTATCCATCAGCAAATGAGTGGACAAAGATAAACTTGAGTTTGTAGGAAAATGCATGCAGCTTGAGACCGTAATACAGAGTGAAATAATCAGAAACACGAACTTAAACATCACATGCTTTCTCTTACATGAGAAACTCAATGAGTAAATAAACAGCAAAATAAAAGATAGTAGTAGAAGTACTACTATCATAGATTTTCTTAAATGACAAAGGCATGAAAAGTTGCAGGGAGCAGGAGGAAGAAGAAAGAGAAGAATGAAGAAACTAATTAAAAATGTGTGGTGCACCTACACCAACTCCACAGATAATGTAAATATTATGTACTGCAAGCATATATTCTTTTAAAAAAACAATGAGAAATATCACTCTCAGGAGCTTCCAGCTGACCTCATTTTATGTATCATTGGCCAGCAATGGATTCTTCAGAGGGAGTTACTCTTAGTCAAATGAAATCAATTCTTAAAATACAGGGACAGAAACAGTTTCCCTTATGCAGCTTCTACTGCTTGGTGCTTAGCTTCTCAGTTTTAAATCATTATAGCACTAGTGGCTTTAAAGTGATTTATCCAAGAAAGCACTTTATATGGATTATCATATTCTCTGTTTATAAAATCTTTGGGCATTTGACCTAGTCCTATCTATTTTACACTTTAAGAAGTGGAAGTTTCTAGAGGTTATGTAATGTATTTATAGTTGAAATCTATCCCTTGTTTCAGCTTTGTCTACCTCCAAAGCTACTAATCGTGGCATTGCATTTAATCTTAAAGAAAACTCTTTATCTTTCTGCTTCATATTTCTCTGAGTCACATAAAATATTGTTTCTTTCTAAACATCTGACAAAGCCCTGCTTTTTGACCTCAGAACTTCAGGGCCCTAAGGTATCTGTTCTCTTTTTTTGTGACCTTGTTCCATCACAGAGGTTCAGGATGGTGTCACAGAGTCACCTACTCCAACAAAGCAGCATACATTCTGAAAACTTACTGAACATGAACATGATACATGCAGCAGCTATGCTGAGAAGCAGACCCCCAAAACAATGTCGCAGCTCCTGCTTTATAGAGGTGCTCAAAGGGCTGCACAAGATGAAGCATTCTGCTAAAAAAAATCCTTTTGTTTTATCATTTATAACTAGCAAGTTGAATCAGAATTTAAATTTAGGCTGAGTTGCATGAAAGCAGCTCTTCTATTTAGCAAAGCTTGGAAAGTCCAGTGTTTTAAAGGTCATAAGATAACAGCAAAATATTATGGTGCTTTTCCACTAGCTATATATTATTTTTTTTCATCAGTTTTATTGAGAAACAAATAGCAGTGATACAGTTTCAAATCAAATTGGT
>NDGM011221703.1:12168-28580 GCA_002564305.1 Octomys mimax
GATGGCCGTGACTCATCCACATGGCTGACACTGACAAAGGATCTACAAACTGTAGTACAGGGTAAATCCTGAGGGGATTTGACTGACCTTATCAGATACAAAAGCTACAATTCTTGTTACATAGGTCTTGCTTTATCTTGGTCTTAACCCTCTAGCAGAAAAGTATAAAAATGGAAGTATAAAAAGTAAAGCCATTTTAATATGCTAAGCTGTAAAAAGCTCAAGTCAACAACTTCTGACACTGCCAGTCCTACGGATAACCCACTACTCTTGTGGACTCCAGTGCTTTTTGTAGGATCTTGTAAAAGCCAGTCTCCGGCTGGGATCATCACCTTGCTCAGTTTCTTCTCTCTGCCTTCTGCATCCCTGTCTCACAGGTGTCCTAAGAGCTCTCCCACTGAGTTACTTACACAAGGATTCCTGTCTCAGACTCTGCCTTTCAGGAGCCTTAACTAAGTCACCAGTTACTCTGAGTTCCCAGTGTGAATCTTCATCTATGTCCCTCCCAGAAGTAAGGTTCAATCACTACTTGCTGTCTAATGGCATTATTATTTCCATAATGAAAAAATTACTTCCTATATCAAGGATGACATTACCAGGTGTGCTTGGTTCCTCATCCTCAGACAGTCAAGTTCTGCACTGGAAACCAGATGCAGACAGTGATGCGTGGGCATCCTGGAATGGCTCTCTCTTGTGTTTTGGTTCTTTGTGGCCCATTATTAACTGCTATCCACTCAGTGCACTGGACTGAATTAAACTGGTCACATTCCTGTGTTAGAACCAACAACTTAATATCAAGGGTATTGAGCCAATAGACATGTCTTCATGTTTAGTTTTAGAAGATTTATTCTCAATGATTCTGAACCATGTAACATTCTGCAGCAGTAAGCACGTGGGTTGCGGATCTGCTTTTAAAATGTACAGGCAGTGACTCACAGATCACTAATCTATGACTCAATGGTCTCATCTAAGAGAAGCAATAATACTTATTCAAAAGGGTTCTTATCTGTGAGAAACACCTAAGATGAGGCTGAATTCTCCTTAAGTTGCAGCAACCACTTTCTTCACTCCCCTTTGCCAGCTGTGCCTGGTTTTATTATCACATAGGCGAGCACAGTTGTTGACAGTATAATTGGTGTACAGGGCAAAGATCGGGTACAATGTGGTGCTTCCTCCACTTCAGGCTCCTCCCTTTTCCTCCTCTGCTCACCTTTCTTTTTCCTTTTACATCCCTTTTCTGTCTTCTGCATTCCTCCCTTTTCACCCCACCCTTTTCCTGATCTCTATTCCAATCTTGGCCAAAGAAAAGCGAGCATCAGAGATAAAAGCTCAGTTTTCTCTCTTGCATCTTAACAATGAAGTCACTGTCTTCAAGATGTCCCCAACAGCACTGAGCTCCAGCTGCCTCTGAGCATGCAAATGATCCTGAGCCCCTCAGGCTGGCTTCTTTCCTTTCTTTTTCACTTCTCCGCTCCTCTCTTGATACCTTCAAATCCTTATCGCAGGTTTCTCTTCCCAGAGACTCATCTCAACACAAGATATGACCCCACCCTTTCAATACCATTAAGCTCACAGTGGTCCCTTGGTGTCATGCGCTAGATCAGGAACCTGGAAGTGCAAAGTAAGGACAGAAGAAAGGTAGTGAAGTTCTGTCACAGGGCTCCTGATGCCAGTTTCCTCTGCTTCAGATCTGCAACATGATTACAGCCATAACTCACTGGTGTTATTAGCTCTCCCTGGCCCGTGTTTCCATAAGCATTTGTCACCCAGCATTATCTCTTTATTACTTAACCATAAGAGTCTTCCCATTTCTCAAAAGACAGAGCAATAGTTTTACAAACAATGGAGACAAAATTGTCTGATAGGGGAAATATATTGGAGGTACCAAGAGCTTGCCAACCAAGAGTTATTAAAACATCTCCCTGGTAGAGTTAAGAAAGCAAACCAACAAATCGTTGCATTTCTGTTGATGTGAGGTAGGGAGGTAGGAGAACAAGGGAGAAATTCCTTATAGACATGCACATTTTTCTACTCCCTAGCTCTGCAGCAATTAGATGTCAACCACGAACACCCATTCTTCATGTATTCCCTTATGTATTTATCTCTAGTCAACATTCTTGCCTGAAATTGGAGAGCTGAGAGAAGAATACTTTATTTTCCAGGATACTAACACTAATGGTCAAATTTAAGTGACAGACAAACATTTCTCATGATAAAAATAAAGCCCAAAGCCCCCACATGAGATGCACTCTTATTTTTTTCAATACACCTAAATCTTTAGTTTTAGCAAAAGTTTACTGGTATAGTGGGCAAAGGCTTCCACTAGATGTGGTTGGTGTGAATCTTTGCAGAAAGTTAGGCAAAGTCATCAATAATTTCCCCAGTTTAAAGTTTGTTTAAAACAATACAAACTCTTCCTCCCTGCCCATGGACACTGGACAGGGTCCAAGGTTTCTTGTCTAGAAGAGACCTAGCTCTCCTCATTGACAAACTTCCTCTGCAGAGAATGCTCTTGATTTGTCACAGTGAAGGGCTACAGTATGCATCAATGAGAGGCATAGGGATATTTATTAAGCAGAATCAAAGGAAAAGTCTCAGAAGAGAGTTTAAGTACTTGAGGATGAGACAAATAACACATTGAGTCAGGGTGTTTAGACAGCCTTAAGGTGTTCTCCAGGTAGGTGATCTGGGATGCTTATTTCTGAGTGATTCCCAACCATGTCACATTCTGTCTAAGGAACCTGTTTAAGGCTAGGTTGTCATTAGTGGGTTAAAGCAAAATCTGGCTTTATCAACTAGGTTGAGGCACAAGCTGTATGTTTCTGAAATTTGAGGATATGGTACCCAATTAATAGTACTCTTTTTTAAGAGTAAGTTTTTGCAATTTATGGGTTTACAGTACCAGAAGAAAAATGTGGACCAAATCTGGGTTCCTTCTATCTTTAAGACTCTTGGGAATTTATGAGCAAGAAACCTGGAAATAAAATAATAATAATGATGAAGGTGTTGGGATGTAAAGGGCACCGTGACCTTGGGTAACTGTGTGTGTTGAAGCTACAGTTTTCTATAAAATTGAAGTTTGGAATCATAATCTGTGTCTCCTTTGTCCTTATCTTTATTTCTTCTGTCCTATCTCATAAGCACCTTTCCTGTCTGGTGGTAGTCTATAAATCTAATATAATAGAAAAAATCTGCCCTCTTTTAATGTCTACCAAACCTGTATTTTTTCACATACTTACATTTGCCCCCTGATATTTTTCCAATGAAAATCAAATAGTTTACACATATTATTGAGCAAGTCATGTTTTATTCATTATATCATAGCTTTCTAAGAAATAATGTAGAAACTTATTTGGATAACTAATGGATATGTAGTATTTCAGTATTTAAACCTTCATTTTCCAAAGAGTGTCCAATGACAAGTGAATCTCTGACATGCACTTTTTGTTTCTCATTTTACATATGTGTGGCATGAATTATTATAAATTCAGTTTAATCTTTTGCAAATTTATGGTATATTAAACTGCTAAACATTGACATGTTCTATAAGCCACTTCACTTTTATTATAATATAATAATAGTTCCAGTTATCTTTGTATTTAGAAGCCTCTATTATAGAAATATCTTCTTGTATTAACCACTTTCTCATCAATGGGATAAAATACATTCCTCTTCCAACTTAAGGGAATGAAAGTGTGTTTAGTCTCATAGTTCCAAAGCAGCATGATGAAGGAAACCTCCTCACCCTAAAGCAGCCAGAAAGCAGAAGAGAGAAAGAATCCAGGGACAAGGATATAGCCTTGCACATCATGGCCCTAGTAAATGAACCTCCAATAGCCCCCAACTCCTGGCAGAACATTCAACTATGAATTTATAAGTGGATTAATCCACTGATGAGTTTAACACATCTCCATCAGTGTAGAATTCTCATGAGCTTCATCTCTTAAAAAATTAGACTTTTGGGGGACAGATGAGTCTAAGCCATAACAATTATTCTACTAGAAAACATACTTTTAAATTATAGTTGGTGTTAGTCACTTTTCTCATTGCTGAGACATAATACCTGACACTTAAAGGTAGAAAGGGCACATGGTTGATGGGGTATTGTAGAGGGAAAACAGTCCAGGGTAACCAGGCAAGTGAGAGCAGATTAGCCCTTTCTGTCCCTGATGTTATGAAGGACACCTGCCCTAGGATGGTATAACACTCATCCCCTTAATTCTAGATAGAACTGTGCTAAGCCAATCAGTAAACTGATTTTGTAATTACACACCCTTGATTCCAGCAGTACACATTTTAGATCCAGCCACTGCTGAAAATTGCCCCCATCCACAACCATGTGAGGCTTTGTGGAACACATCTAAACACAAGCTATAACATTCTACTCCTGGCCCCCCAAAGACTCATGCACATGTCTTCATAAAAAAGGTATTTAGTCCATCTCTAAGAATTACTAAAACTTATCTTTTTCAGCATTGTTGAAAAGTCCAGGTCCAAAGTCTCCTCTGATATTGAAGGGAGACTCTCAGCTGCAACCTCTTGTATAAATGAAAAGAAAGTTACCACCTCCAACATTCAATAGCACAAGATAGACATTCTATTTGAAAAGATATAAAAAAGAGGATACTAAGAAATGGGACCAAAGCAAGCCCCAAAATCTAGCAGAACAAATATAAAATTCCTTAGTTCAATGTCTAACATATGAAGCAATCTGTGGGAACATGTAAACACCAAAGAGCATGGGGTAGGTGGCCACTGCTCTCTGATAGTGGTTGTAGCTCCCATGGCATTGCTCTTGGGATGGCTCTGCACCCTTCTTGCAGTTTTCTTCAGATGATATATGTTCCTGCTTCTCAAACATTTTGGGTCTCCATTGCACCATTGGCTTCACCCTCACAGCTTTATACACTACCCTGGCCCTGCAGGGGCACACTACCTAGTCTCCCAGGCCTTCTTATGAAATCTAGTTGGAAGTCTTTATGACCTCACAACTCTTGCACTCTGGATGCACCAAAACCCAGCACCATGTGGGTGACAGCAAGGTCTGCTGCCAGCTGGAGCAGTAGCAAGGATTCCTTCTCTCATGGCTGTCAGGGGTCCAATGCTTGTATCACTTAACACTCTGAACCAAATCAAAAGGACAATTTCTCTTAAGTTGCTGGCATTTTGTAGCATTTTCCTCTGGAGCTCTCTTCTCAAAGCAAAGTCTTCCACATTTGTGACTCTGAGGCTGCAAAGCCTAGAGTCCTAGTAGATGTTGTGATTCCTCAGGTGGTCTCTTCTCTTTTCTTCTGAAATACTTGGCTTCTTCTTGTTAGTCTTTTAAATGACCAACTTCCTCTGCATTCCATCTTTGCAGGTGGCAACTTTACTGGTGCTTCCTTCCTGGCCAATCTCAAAATTTTTTAAATCATTCTTTGTGGCTCTTTGCTCTTGACTCTCCACATAAATTTGGCTAACAGTCCCCAAAGGTCCCCATGCCACTACCTTAACATTCAACTGTTTTGAGGTTTCTTCTGCAACATTAATTAGTCTTCTACCCTTCTTCTCAATCTCAGGCAGACTCTGGACATGGGCAAAATGCAGGCAAACTTTCTGCCAAGCCATAACACACACATTCAGGCATTCAACAGACAATTTAGTCTTTCTATTCCTTCTTCCCAGCAGAAATTTCCAAAGATTGGTCTTTACCAGCACCATTTCTGTCAACATTCTGATCTTCTGAGCTCTGGCAAGAATCTCCCATCAGGTACAACCTAAGGTGTTCTAGCTCCACTTTTTCATTTGGCATCTCCAAATGTTTCCTAACTCTTCCCACAAGCCATTTCCAAAGGTTCCTGAACCACATGGCCAGGTACAGTAACATCGATAACCCCACTCTCAGTATAAATTCTATTTTAGGCACTTTTCTCATTGCTGTTACAAAATATCTAATACCCAAAGTTAAAGGTGGAATTTCTTATTTGGATTACAGTTTGTAAAAGTTTCAATTTATAGTGAGCTGACTCCAAGACAGGGTGACATGGCAGAGGGGCATCACAGAGGAGAAATAGTTCACAGCAGGAAAGCAGGTGAAAGCAGATTAGACTTCTTTCTGTCACTAAATTTTATGCAGGCTACTTGTCCTAGTACAGGTGCAGCACTCACACTCTTAATTCTAGATGGATCTGTGTCAAACCAATGAGTAGATAGATTGAGTAACCATATTTCCTTGATGTCAACAGCACACACTCAAAATCCAACCACCTGTGAAAAGTGTCCCCCTCTCATGACTACATAAGACTTTGGGGTAAATCTAGACACAAACCATAACAGTTAAAGAAACACTTCTTTAAAACTCCCTAGATTTCTTCTAAAATTAGAGAAGAAATTGCCTTTGAGCCACATGGATGAAAGGAAAATTGAGAAAGGCCAAGAACTAAAAATCAAAGGAGAAGATAGGGCTACAAATTGAAAGAGCAGTTCACAAACACGTGCACTACTCAAAAGTATTCTGAGCAGGTTCATCAAGTGCTCAGGTATCCATGCTAAGTACCAAGTTCGAGAAAGCAGAAAATTACTTTGGATGGATTCTAATGACCAACAGAAAGGTAACTTCTTGTTCATATGCATTTGGGAACAATTTATATCTGGATTTTTAAAAAAAACTATTAGGTAGAGTTGCTTTGATGTTTTTGTTTAATTTTTTAAAAAGTAAAACCATTTATCCCACAAATTTATGTGCCCAGGCCAAAGCCTGTTTCATCATCCTCAACTGGCTTCACCTAATTTACCCCAAGCTATGAGATAACATACTTTATTTGAAGACATGAGGTTTATTGGAGAGACTGGCCTTTATTGAGGAAAATGAGCAAGGACTATAATGCACTAGCATTAAAGGGGCTGGACAGAAATTGGGTGATACTTCTGCACATAAAATGGGAGGAACTTCATGGGTCTGGGAGCAGCCTGAGGAGAAAGAAAAGAAAATAAATATTTGAGTTAGGATGGACATTCTGGGTGAGGGAAATAGAGGAATTTGCAAGGAAATCCAACTGGTGAGGAAGTCTTTGTGTGGGGCCATTTCTAACATTTTCCTTCACGTTATCTTTATTCATGTAGGTACAAATGTGTATTGTGTACCTCTTAGGGATGAAGGGAATGAGACCACCTCCTTGCCTTGAAGAGCTTCCTTCCTAACACTTCAGCAAATAGTCACCCCACTGAAGTGAGCCTGCTGTCAAAGGACAAAATTATAACAATTTAGCGCATAGATCTTAATTAACTTTGTTGTCAAATATACAATTGTGCAATACTTCATTCCATAAGATAAAACAAGCGAGCAGAAAAACTTTGGTCAAATAGAGGACTTAAGGAGAATCCAAGAACAAAAAGTAAAGCAGACATTTCACAGTCACTGTCCTTGTAATGGGGACAGGGAGACAGACTGGAACAGTTGTCCCCAATATTTTTGGCACCAGGGACCTGATTTGGGGAAAACAATTTTTTCCACAGACAAGAATGGGGAAGATTCTGTTAATTTGCTTTGATTACCATGTTTTCAATAGCTACTAACTATTTTCCTCAGCATCACTGCATCAGCTGCATCCCAGATCACCAGGATTAGATTATCATAAGGAGCTGACCACCTAGTTTCCTCTTGTGTGCTGCTCACACTAGGGCTCATGCTCCTATGAGAATTCATTTCTTCTGCTGATGGACATAAGGCAGAGCTCAGGCAGTGAAATGAGCCATGGGGAGTTGCTCTAGAAGAAGCGTTGCTTGCTGATGTTCTGCTCACCTCCTGCTGCTTGGCCTGGTTGCTTATAGGCCACAAACCAGCATAGAGTGGGGGCCGGTCCTTAGAACAGAAAAATGACTAATTGATTAGAGTCTATTTCCTTAAAATCCCTTATATTGCCTGAGGATTTAAAGCAGAGGGAACTTCATTATCATGGACAAGTCCTAAAAGGGAATTTGCCTATTGGCTCTCATTTCTCTTGGTTTCTAGGAAGGTCAACTTAGTTTCAGCTTAATGACATGAAGCTGTACCATGGGTTACACCAATTTGATTTTTATTCTAGTTTGTTGAGTCCCAGTGGGGAGCCTCGTCTGCAACAGTAGCCTCCTGTAATTTTATTTAACATTACCTTAAATAAAAGTCACATAATTAATTGTTTTGTGCAGTTTCCCCAAAAGCCAACCTGGAGGTAGAAATACAAGAAATATATTTAGAAGTAAATTCCAGGACATGTCCATAAAGAAAAAGAATAATAAAGAAGGGAGGAGAGAGGAAGGATGGAAATAGTGAAGTGTCCAAGCAAGTTTCTGTTTGGGCTAGGAGAACCAGTCCTATTGGGAACCCTGAAAGACAGAGTATAACTGTCTGAAGTTTCCTCACAGTAGAGGCAAAGGAGTTTGGGATATTATTCACTGCCTGCTCCTCAGGAAAAAAGAGAATGAAAAGTCTTCAGTATTTACAGCCTGCTGCATGCATACACAGAGCAAAGCAGGTACCTAAGTCTAGGAAAGCCTACAGTAATAGATGGTGGAGTTGGAAGTTAGCAATTTGTAAGCTTTATGAAGGCTTTGTGATCTTTTAGGGTTCAACCTTGCCTGCATCCTCAAACTCTCCTGTCTTAGTCACTTTCTTTGTCACTGACACATAGTCACTGATACCCTCAACTTAGAGGAAGAGACATTTATTTTGGTTCTCTGTTCAAAAGGTTTCAGTCCAGGGATGGAGGTCTCATCAAATAGCATGATAGAGGACTCTGTACAGAGGAAAGTGGCTCCAGTCATGGCAACCATGAAGCAATGAGGGAAGGGGAGAGCCAGGGAGAGAGAGACCCTCTCAGGTCAAGTCCTCAGTGACCTATCTCCTCCAAAAAGACCCCACCTCCTAAGAACACATCAAATATGAACCAGTAAGTGGATCAGTCTATGAGGAGTACAGCACCCCATGATCCTGGCACTTTCCAAACCTATGAGACTTTGGGGGGATATTTTCCCATCTCAACCATAACACCCAGCTACCATTGCCACCCATGGACCCATCAGTGCCCTCCAGCCCCTGTTGTATCATAGACTCTCACTTTACTAGACATTTGACATTTTTAAAATGGTCCATGGCGTCTTCCACCACTGAGCCTTTCTTTATTCCATTCCTTTTGCCTTCAGTATACTTCCCACATATCCAATTAGGCCTTTGTCAACATTCTACTCAAAAGCTGTTTCCTTGATGAATATTTTCTACTTCCGACATGTAAAAATCATAAAAACTGCCATTCCAGCCTTGTTCCTTCTACAGAAACCCATCATAGCACCTGTAATTGTGCACCCACAATAATGCACCTTTATGACAAAACTGACATTATACCCCACATAATTTGCCTGATTTCTATTCTACCCAGAGTCCAACCAGAAGAAAGAAGAAAGGGCAAAGAAGACCAGGCACCTGCTTTTTAAGGGCTTTTCCTAGTGGTTGCATAGTAGTTTAACTTTTATTGCCTCAAACTGAATTCCATCATCACATCCAAGTATAAGGAAATCTGAGACACCGAAAGTCTACACAACTTCTACCTAGTTCCTTTCCCCATTTATTTCCTATTTTACATCTTTACAAGTTTGCTTATTCACCAACTCTCATCTACTGGCCTGCACTTACATATCATATATTTATTATTGAAGTTTTGTGCTGGCCTTGTATCACCTGCTGGGTATTGATGGATATATTAGGGTCCTCATGGTCAAGGAGGTTTTCATGAGATAGGTGTAAATAATATCATGAACTGAGAGAAATATTTTAAAAAATTTTAATATTACTTGAATGTCTATAAAACATCAAAATTTTCAACATGGGCTGCTTTTTGGTGTACAAAGTATAAAAAAGTAACAACAGAAATAAATTCCTATATAAACTACAAAGAAAATACCAATAGAACTCTACAAAAAAAAAAACTTTACTTCAATTATCACACCTAAAGTTCACATGTGACAACAATGCATTCCATACACACATATCACACTGACAGCATGTGTATTTTGCTTTCCTAGTCTTTTTTTTTTTTTTTGGCAGAACCGGGGATTGAACTCTGATCCTTGCATTTGCCAGTCAAGCGCTTATCCTACTGAGCCATCTCCCCGGCCCATTTCCTAGTCTTTTTGTAGGACATACTTGACATCTTTCTGGTCTTTCTGTTTTGCTATGAAGTTCTTATTATATTATGCAATGTGTGGTTAACAAAAACAAAAAGATATTAAAACATTAAATTCTTAATATGCATTGTATGTTTAAAATAAACTTCAGCATTTTTGCATCAACTGTGTACTTGCTTATAAAACCTGAAATATAACATCAGAAATTAATTCCTATTTGAACTATAATGAAAATACCAGTAGAACTCTACTACAAAAATAAGCTTGCCTCAATTGTCACACATAACAACTGTCTTTACACATGACAACTGTCTTTCTGTGCACAGCTGCCACTTGCACTGACAGGGCACACGCTTAGCTTTGCTTTCCTTTGTGGCAGGCTTTCCTTTGTCTCTTCTTGTCAGGAGCTTCATATTATATCGTACAACGTGCACTTAGGAAAATAAGATATAAATAAAATAAAATATTAAATATGTAACGAAGGGCTGGGTAGATAGCTTGGCAGCATAAGCATTTGCCTGGAAAGCACAAGGTCCTGAGTTCAATCTCCAGTACCACGTGCTGTGCTGGTTGTCGTGCTGGCCCTGAAACCAGGTGCGGTGACACACACCTGTAATCCCAGAGCTGGGGAGGCTGAGATAGTTGGACCACTGTGAGTCTGAACTACATAGTGACATATTGCGTCAAATAAATAAATAAACAAATGAATAAATAATTTTAAGAAAATATGTAATGAGTGTTTAGAATAGAAATACAACATTTTAAAATCAGCTGTTCATTTGCTTACAAAATCTATAAAATAATATTATAGGGCTGGGCAAATAGCTCAGCGGATTAAAGCACCTGCAAGAAGGTACAGGGCTTGGGGGTTTGATCCCCCTGCCTGCCATACTGGCCCCGTTGCAAGGGTGCACTGAGATGGTGATTGAGACTGGGTGTGGTGGTGCACACCTGTAACCCCAGCACTTGGGAGGCTGTAAACAGGAGAATCATGACAAGTCCAATCTAGTAGTGAGAACCTAAGGACTCTGTAGACCCTTCCCTAAAATACAAAAAGAAAAAAATAACATTATAGATAAAAGCCCTTGAACTACAGTGTAAATACAAACAAAATTTTACCATAGAAATAATCTTCGCTTCAATTGCCACACCTAAGGTAGTTTTCCCATATGACAACTGTACGGTCCATGCACAAGTACTGCTTATACCGATAACACATGTTTTGTTTTCTTGTCCTTTTTGGTAGAGCACAGTTGACATATTTTTGGTTTTCCTGTTGTTCTAGTAGATCTTGGTGATGCTTCACCTGTGCCTTCATCTGTCAGCTCACCAGTGTCCTCCATAATTTTTTGGTAGTTCTCTGGCAGAAATGTTTTATTTTTCCTCTGCTATAAATAATCTCTTATGAATTCTTGTCCTGGTCCTCTAAAAAAATTCTCCATAGTATATTCTGCACTTGATAGTTTATTTGAAAACTATCAAACTATTCATGCAACACATGTTTAGAATTGAGTAAAACACAACCATTGGCCAATTCTTTGTGTTGCAAGTGACATCGTAGCTGATGCTTAACTCATCAACAACATCTACTCTCCCTCAGGTTTTGTTGTAGAAAGTTTCCATCTCAGGTTTCTGTTTTTTGAGGCTTTCCTATCAGTAGTTCCATTATGATATAATATTGACATCGATAGTGCCAGCTTGCTTTTCCTTACCAAAAATGAGGCCAATGTTATCTTTCTTAAATCCAAAGATTGTACCATAAAATTATCCATTTTGAAATTGAAACATTTCATTTGGAATTTCTGCTTCATTCCTGTGTACGATTACTATGGAAGCATCAACTGGAAACCATTAAAACAATTGCCAAATGTCATATTAGGATTGGTTTTGGAGAGGGGAGCAACAAGGCTGTTAACAAAATCATTCAGTTGAATAATGATCTGGTGGCTAGTTGTAGGGTTAATATGTTAATTGACAGCATCATAAGTCTTGGCATCTACAAAGGCATAAAAGTTATGAAATATTTTGAAGAATTTTCATTGCATACAACCTGAAGGCACAGTGACAAGGAAATGCTAGAAGATGTTCATCAATAGTCATACTTATGAACTCAGATGGTGTGTAAACTCTATCACCCACAAATCTCTCAGGCAATGAGCAGAGAGCAGCCAGATTATCAGCTCTTTTTCTTTCTTGTTGGGTGGCTTTGTCATTATATCTTAGCCAATTTTAAAGGAAAACAAATCTCCTTAGTGCCACTGTTATTCCAGAAACCTCAAACCCACCTCCACTTCTTTTCTATAAATCTTGTACATTCTTGTGATTGCCAGGAGGAAGCCCTCTTAAGTACAGCAGAGGGAATGCTTTTGGTTCAGCTAGTGAGATATTAAAATAAATGCAATTTTTAGTATAGTTATTTTGATGCATCTAAAACATTTTACTTGTATTTCAGCATTTGTGTATTTCTCATCTTGTAGCATTTCATCTGTCACAATTTGCAACACTGAAAGGCAGTGTTAGCATTCCATCCAAGAAGTTTCACCCCTGCCAAGATCCTCACTTTTTTGACCTAGTTCTAACATTGGATTATTCTATTTGGTTTCATGACCATATTGTACCATTTCCACTAGTAAAATATACACACATGGCTGTGTTCTTTGTTATCTATATTAAGGAAGTATGCATTTCCAGTCTCTACTGGTCAACCCTTGCTCCATTTCACCTTTACAAAATCTTTGGCTCACATGGCCAGCATCGAAGTCATTAGCATCTTCATTATCCATTCATGAGTAACCTTGACCTTCTCAAAAACTTGGAAATTTGGTTTTTCATGTGCCATTGTACTTAATTGGGCTACTTCTACCAGAAAAGTCAAAAGAAAACTTTTTGAAAAGCAAATCCTACATGGACAGAAATTTAGCAATGAGCATTTCCTAGGTAAAGCTCAATTGCTGCTTCTTTAAAGCTCTTGCGCATACTTTGCTGTTTGTCTGGCACATGGGTGAACGCACAGATGGTTTTTTTCTTTCCCCAGGCACAGCTACTGTGAGTCATGCCCACATTCCACTATGGTAAAGTACATGTTTACATAACAGCAGAGTGGTGTGGGTGTATTTTACCCCTTACGATGCTCAGGTACACATATGTTAAACCTGTTAGATGCAGCATTATATGGGTAAAAATCCTGGTTTAACATTTTTGCACATATGCAAACACTTTGCCACTTGTCCTACCAAGTGGATAAACACAAAGATTGCTTCTTGTATCCCCAAAGGGCATCTATTATGACACAAAGCCAATTACTATTATGCTTAAAGTATGAATTTATAGTATAAGTACAATGTGATATGGGCTGTTGTATCCTAATGTTATACTCTGTGTTTTAACACAGTAATATCTCTCTTTTTTGTCATGGTAAGACTTCAAAATCTGATGTGTGTTTAACAGCATGTCTCAATCAGAATGAGCTGCATTTCAACAGAACATAGTTGTTACCACATAGGTAACACAGCTTTGGACTACAAGGAGCAATCAATATTTCAAAAATGGCTGAGCAACAAGGTAGAAACAGACTGAGTCCCTGAAGATTACAGCGCCCCCTACCAAGGCTGAGCAGCTTATCTCCAGGCTCCATGTACACTAGAGAATAAAAGTCTGTACTGTCTTTTATTTTTGGTGTTTTGCTATGTGCAGCAGAACTGAATTCTAATGGATTCACTATGAAGTTAGTGAGTCAGGGATTCCTCTGTTGTGCTGAGGTGGTGCACCGGAGACCCATGTGAGGGTTAATTTGATCTTTTAAAACATTTAAAAACCAGCAATTTCATGTAAATATGAATCTTTTTACTTCTTTTCAAAATATTGGTTGAAGTGGCATTGTGATTTATTTCTAGATGTGCCCCAAAGCCTCATGCAGTCATGGGGCTGGGTTCTAGAATTTGTGATTGATTCATGGTCCCATGTTCTCATTACAAGTATGAGTGCTACACTCACCCTGGGGTGGGTCAACTGCATACAACAGCAGAGAGGGCAACAGGCTTGCTCACTCACGCCTCGCTTCAGCTCTTACTGCTTTTGCTGTCATCCTCCACCATGCACTGTTGCCTTTCTGCTATGTTGTACTGCCTTGGAGCCAGCTGATTATGGACTGAAACCTCCACAAAGTGTGAGCTAAATAAACCTTTCCTTCTTTAGTTTTGCTCATAAGATATTTTGTCTCAGCTGAGAAAAAAGTAACCAACACAAGGGAAAAGGCTGAGCAGCAATATTTGGTCAATTCTGAGTTACAGGTGGTCTCAAGAGACAGGGCCTCAAGTCCACTTTGCCACCATCCTCTGCTTGAAATTTTTATTGTTAATATACCTAATTCGAATATGTTTAGATGTTGGCTGTAGCCTGGTCCAGTGATCCAATCCTCTACTTTCTATGAATAGCACAGTTCAAAACTTCCTCCTTTTCCAGATATCATTCTCAAATGGAAGCTGCCTCCCTGAGAAATTATATATCCTGTCCCATAAGGGGCAGTCCTGACATAGATGTGAAAAAGGTTGGACTTTTTGTGTCAAGGTAGGTACAACCCATGCTCCAGAATGTCCCATGGTATCAAGCTAAAGCATGGTTCCACCTGAAGAAGTAATTTAGCTCAGCATCTTCACCTGCTCCATCCAGCTTCCCTCACCTTTCTCCTGAAAGTATTTCAGCAACAAATCAAATATAGCAAAATTCTGTTTCAGTTCAGCTTCTAGGGAACAAATCCCTTTTAAGAATTTGAGTTTTCAGGCCAGAGAGAGAGAGAGCTCAGTGGTTGAGGCTCCTGCCTGGCAACCACAAGGACCCAGGTTCAATCTCCAGTACTACATGCCATAACAACCCCATCACTCATGTTATCCCAGTTCTGGGGAGGCTAAAAAATAGGACAATCACTATGAGCCAGAGCTGCATAGAGAGACCCTTCACCAAATACATAAAATTTTTAAAAAATGAAAAAGAATTTGAGTCTTCCATCCCTGGATTAGCAAGAGAACAAAAGAATGCTGAAACAGTTAAAATGCACCCTTCCCTCTATGTAGTGCTGGCTAGAAAAGCATCAAGGAGTCACAGTCAATCTTTGGAGATCAATACAGACTGTCAGATTGATGGTTATCATGAAGGTCCCAGAATCCATTGCTGCACTGGCATGAGAGTTATTGTTCTGATCAAACACATGATTCTTTGTTCCATGCACCACAGGCTTACTCATTTCCTAATTATTGCTCATGCTGACTTGGATGTTCTTCCTTTATCATCAACAAAAATAAATAGTTCAGCCACAGACAACACTATAAAACCAATATGACTCCTGACTACTGCCAGAAAGGCCAATATGTTTGTACGGTAAGGGTGCAGGCAGGTGATTTCCTCAATATTTGTCCTAATAGAAGAGCTTAGATTAGACATAGAAATGGCTAGCCTATTACTTTAGACATAACATAATTAGATTTTACTTATTTACATACTATATTAGAATGAAGTTCTAAGAGACCTATTGAGAAGAATGTCATTGGCTAAGTCCTAGCTGATGTGACTTCAGATCCACAGCAAGATTCATAATGAGGTGCTGCCCCCACTATCTCTTGGGAAGGGGATCAAGCAATGAGGGGAGAGGAAAGAGGAGGGAAAGCATATGAAAAAGAAATAAAGATATATTATATGTGTGTACCAACACCATACTACAAGTTACATGTTTTTCCCATAAATGTGTACAAATAAAAATAAATTTAAAAAAAAAACATGGACCAAAGAAATGCAGTGAAAAGCCATTGAAATGCCTACCTGTGACACACAAATCCCAAAGGAAAATTTCAGAAACCACATGGGGCTGTGATTTGCAGAGGAATCAGCCATCCCGAGTTCCTCTCTCCTAGTGCTCAACGTAGAGAGAACAGAGCAGTCCTGACGTGCCGCCCTGTACTTCTCATGACTGCCACTGCGTCATGAGAGATCTGACACTTGGGAGAGACCTGACACTTCCAAGCCAGGTGGGGCAAAGGGTGGTCGAGACCAGTTGCGCTCAAAGCGTCAGAGTTCAGAACCTTTTTCTGCTACTGAAAACTCTGAAGAGCTCCAAAGAGCTTTTATTGATATAGGTTATGCCAAATATATTTAATGTGGTAGAAATGAAAATGAAGATATTTAAAAATATTAATTAAAATATAATAATTTATTAAGGTTAGGTTTCTATAAAAATAACTATTTTTTCCAAAACCAAAAACTTGTGACAAGTGAGATGCTATTAC
>NDGM011221731.1:6962-21691 GCA_002564305.1 Octomys mimax
AAAGAAAGAAAGAAAGAAAGAAAGAAAGAAAGAAAGAAAGAAAGAAAGAAGAAAAGAAAAAAATCCATTGGTTACATTTAAACAAATTACATGGCTGCTTTTTAATAAAACTTTACTTACAAATACAGCTAGAGACTGCATTTGACCAATGGACCATAATTTATCAACCTTTGGTCTAAATGAAAGCTGTGAAGACAAATTCCCTAAGAAATTAATTCACAATCAATGAATGGAGGGAGACATTTAGTATGACACCACATTCACAGCTTGGAAGGTATTGTAGTGCTGTAAAGAACTGTTCAAACATTTGTCAAACTTCCTTTTATTCAAGTCTCATAACAACCACATGCAATAGAGGCCATAATATTTCCAATTTTATTTTTTTTAAAGACAATTAAGACATTGAAAGTTAAGGTGATTTCTACAATGCCAGTAGTAGGTGATTAAGCCAAGATTTGAGCCTACGATGCTATTGATCACTACTCTAAATACTTTGAAATAAAAGAGAACTGGATTTGAATCCTAACATGAATATTAGCTCATTGTTGCCTTATGGCTGATAGCCTGACATCCTTCAGATAACGGCATCTACTTCTCAAAGCCTTAGTAAGGGTTCATGATGATAATGCATGTTGGATTTATAAAATGCCTCTTATGATAGCTGGCCACTCAACATATGAGTTCTTTCACATTTTGAATTTATTTATTTGTTTGTTTGTTTAGTTATTTATTTATTTTTTTAAAGTTACTGAGAAGACAGGCCTAAAATTTACTGGAGTAAAGAACACAGGAAGAGTAAGTCATGAAATGAAAATGCCAACTTTTATTTCAGCATGCTGAGCTTTTAGTTTCTATGGAGAGAGCCCCAAAGCAATTGTCATGAGGAATCTGAAGCACAGAAAGAGATATCTAAAGGTCATGGCTTAAACATCTTTTCAGATACTAATAAAAGATTTCACAGGCCAAGGCATGAAATAGACATTTTGTAAATGTTTGTTAAATGAATAGATAAATAAATGAAAACAATCTAATGAAAAAAATAAGGGTTGTAATATGAACTATGTTCAAAGAAATCTTAGCAAGTTCACTAATTACACTTTATGAAATTATTTCTGTCATAGAAAAAAATTCAATGGTTGTAAATGCTACTTGATGAAAGAATGCTGGTTTTTAAAAAAAGATATTTATTCACGTGTTACCTAACGGATTACAGGGGAGATGAAATAACTGATATAAACCTAGTAGACATTGCCTCAACCAAGTGACCCAACTGAAGGTCACCCATGAGGAAACATTCTAAAATTATGTGCCTCCAGACACAATGCACTGAGAAGGACACAATGCCTCTCTAGCATTATTGCTAAAATTGTTTCAATTGAATTTAATATTGAAGAAATAACCAGAAAAATTCATGCTCTTCAAAACTCCTGACATGGAGCTACATTCCCTCATAAAAATATGAATGTCAAGGAAGATTATAAAAGGAAATGTTTGGAAAATTTTTCTAGATTAAGGAAGAATAAAAAGATATGATGTTTCAGTGTATGATCCTCTACTGTGAAAGTTATTGAGACATTTGGAGAAAACCTGACAATGAAGTATATTCACTAATAGCTCTTAGTGCTAAGTTTCCTAAGTCGGGCCATTATAGTCTGTAGAAAAACAACCTCGCTTTTAGCTGATTCCTAAGTATTTGGGGCCTAAGTATTAGGATTTCATCAAGTAATTCACAAATGATTCAGCAGAAATATATGTGAATGTGTTGGTAGCAGAAGAGAAAAAGAATGAAACAACAGTGGCAAAATGTTAGTTATTGGTGAATGTAGACCAAGAATATATGTTTTTGTGGTACTATTCTTAAAATTTCTTTGATTTTTTAAATTTTTATATATTTATTTATTTGTTACAAGGTCTCACTACACAGTTCAGACTCATAGAGATCCTCCTGTCTCAGCCTCCCCAGTGCAGGGATTACAGGCATGTGCCACCACAGTGTGGTATGCCCGGGTTTCCAGGACTGGCATGGCATGCAGTGCCAGGGATCAAACTTGGGTCCTTGCCCTTGCCAGACAGGCACTTAGACCACTGAGCTTTCTCCCCAGCCCATATTAAAATTTCTTTCTAAGTTCAAAGTTTTCAAAGTAAAATGGTGGAAATAAGGAATATAAAGTCAATTATTAACGTAGTAAGCACTCACTATATAGCCCCCACTGGCCTCAAACTCATGACAATCTTCCTGCCTCTGTCTCTGAGTGTTGGAATTATAAGCATGCACCACTATGCCTGATTCAATATCTGTCAAAGTAGTCCTTTCATTGACTTATTCAACTACTTGTTTCCTGTTGAAAACTTTATTGATCCAATCTTATACCTACTAAAAGACAAAAACTAGGTTTAAACCTTTGGTTTCTCATTCCTATCTAATACTTTTTCCCCCTACTATCTTACATATAATACAGGCTGGGTTTATTACCACTACACATGTATAATTAATTCTGTCTCCTGTACTCCAAATTCTGTTTTTACAACACTTGCACCCATGCCATGAAGACAATACCTAAATCAGGGTCTCCTTTGTCCACAACAGTTGAGGATTGCTCAGCTCTAATGCACCCAGAAGAATGGTCAAGAGTTAGATGTGTGTTTGGATTTTGGCTCTCTTGCTCCAAGATGTGTGACCAAATGTCATTATGAACTTCTCTGATCTTCATCTTATTCGTCTATAACATATGTCTAATTATAACTATCTTATAACATTATTGTAATGATTCAACGAATCCATGTCAATAGATTGGTGTGTCTAAAATATAGTAATGTTAGCTTATATGTTAAGCACCAAGTTACAGATTCCAAATTTGAGTAGATGGATAAAACCCTTTTTCATTATCATCTCCACTGAATGAATGATGTAGTAGATTAAAATCAAGCACTACCCTAAAATACTCACATACTTATTGAATATCTGCCCTTACCAGTATCTTCATCCAAATCTAAACAAAATGGCTTATTATGTCTACCTGATTAAGTACAAAGCTTCAACACTCTTGATGGAAGCTAAGAGTTATGTACTGTGAGCTCTCTCAATTTCACTCAGTGGTTAGATATTCAAATGTCTTAGAGTACCACATCCTTGGATATTTTTATTTAAGGTCAGGAAGGGGAAATGTGACTTCGTTATTTACTTTTATTATTCCAAAAGGGAAATTTTTTTAAAAGATTGTGGTAGGTGGTAAAGGAAATGAAAATAATTGGCTAAAATTAGGACTTGGGGATTCACTGTGATTTCACTTGCGCACTGTCTTCCTATATCCCTTTAACTTCAGTAACCTCAGATTGGCTTTATGGCCCTCTTAGTGGTTACTGGATTTGAAGAATCTCTTAAGATTTGCATAATTCACAGTGGTGTGTAAGGCAAAGTGTCTTCACAATTCCAGATGAGACACAGTTGCATAGAGTGACTGGATTATTTTGCTCAGTTATAAAATTTCTTAGTTTGTGAATCTCACTCTGAGCATAATGCAACTTTTCAGATTCTTGAATTTCTCTTTCTAAAACTCCTCTTATTATCCTTTCTTCAACTAATCTACACAAAAAACCCAACCTTTTGTTGAAAGACTTGCACCTGGCATTAACTGTGGTACATACTGCAAAACATCCTTTGCTTGATGGTTTCAGATGTAACGGGAAGAATGAAAAGTCTAATATTTGCATAGTGTGCAGTTTCAGGAGTCCCATTACGTCGAGCCTATTAGCATGCCTAATTAAGGTTATATACTTTGTGTTTTGTGCTAATTAGCTCATCACAGTACAACTCCTTTCAGAATTGACTTCAAAGGAAAAAGAAAATCAGCTACCAAAGTGATTGCCAAAGAAGAATCTATCAATCATCTCACTTTGAAAAAGAGTTAAAGAAAAAGGAAATGATATGCAAAGTGATTGGAAAGAAATGTTAGCTTTGTTCCCATTAAAGGGTAAAAATATGGGCTGGACAAGAACCTACTTAAATAAATATGGTAGGTTAATCTTCAGATTCTAGGCACTGTAATCTACCTCATAAAGTCAAGTAAAATTTGATGCTTCTGAGTTTGTCAGTATTTTGTCCATCCTTTAGTAGGAAAATAAGAATTAGTTCCTGCAGGCTTTTAGTTTACATTGTTCCCTGGCTGGAGAAAGAGTGAACAGGGTAGTCTAAGAAGCAGAGCTTTATTCACTGGCTCAGATGAGAACATGAAATGCATGGACTTCTTCAAGTGATGGTTAATGCTTATTGTACTTATGTGAAGAGGAAAATGAAAATTTTTGAACAAGTAAACTATAGGTCACCTATATCATAAAGCAGTTTGTAGAAGGAACCTATGTTCTAATTGACTAAATTCTGTTGATTATCTTATTTTCATTTATAGCTAATGATCTGTTCATGCATTTGTGCTTTTAACCATCAATACTCCACTTATTTGCTCAGTGCTCCCAGTTTTTCACACCTAAAAGTAAAATTAAGGTTACATGATATTTTTCCTTAATCCTGCAGCCCTATTGCAACATAGCTAGCCATAAATAAATAGATGTTTATCAAAAGGGAAGAATAGATGCTTTCAAAATAGTTATCCTATTATTTTATAGACTGGGAAACTATTGCTGAGGAGGTAGTTGACATTTAGATTTCAATCCTTAGGTGCACGTGTAGGTCCTATTCCTTCATCACCAAGAGAAGTGAACAGAAAGGGAGCACACCCATCCAGTTTACCTTGCCCATTTGGCGCATTCGGAATGTACCTGATTCTCATTTAGAACAAGATGAAATGATCCAATACCATTTCCATTTTGCAAAAGAGGAAGCTTCACAGGTCACTATTTTCTTGCTGGAGGGCAAGTAGGAGAAAACCTTTAATGCCTAATAAACCACCCACCCAGGAACTCCCTATCTATAAAAGGTGTTATTAGAAGTATCAAACATTTGAAAGGCCCCATTTCTCACATGATATTTGTGGCTGGTGTAATCTCAGCCTCAAGCACTTATTTCAGTTTCTTGGTTACACAAACAATCACTGTTTTCATATTTTGAGCTGTATTATTTGAGGCCTGGCTACATTTGAATGATTTCAAGCTCTGAACCTCTTCACACCTCTAGTTCATAGGAAACTGTTATGCTCACACTTTGAGCAAAGAGAAGGAGCATTTTTGCACATTTACAGTGTGAGAGACAGACGCTGTGATGGAGGAAAAGTGGCTTGATGAGGAGGAATATGGTGCATGTCCACAGCCTGTTGCAGGTGTTGAATCCTGCAACTAGAAAATATGTTAGTGATTTCAGCTTACTCCTTTCACAGGTGAGGAGACAAGGGCCCAGGGATGTGAAATAATCCACTCATAATGACATACATGGGCTTTTGATGGAAAAAAAAAACAAGATAGGAACCCAAGAGCCTAGATTCTAGTTTAATTTTCTTCCCATTTTCCCTTCACTACCATTCACCAATTTTCCAGTGCCTTCTGCCTCTAATTTCCTGCCTCAGTTTGCAACTGGAAGCCCAGCATGACCAAACTTTCAGCTAAGTCATGGGTACCCATAAATACAAATCAGACTTTACATAAATATCTATTTAAAAAATGTGGTCCATCTACAAACTGGAATGTTATTGAGCCAGAAAAAGAATTAAAAATGCACAGTCTAACATGAATAAACCTTGAAAGAGTTATGATGATTAAAAGAAAATGGACACCACAAGGGCACATATTGTGTGAGTTCATGTATGTGAAACACCCAGAATAAACAAATGCATTGACACAGAAAGCAGACTGTTAATTCCCAGGGGCTGAAAGATGGCAAAGACTACTTGACGGGTACGAGGTTTCTTTTTGCACTGATAAAAATGTTCTGGAACTAGGCTGTGGTGATGGTCTCATGATAGTACAAACATACTAAATGTGCATTTTAAATGATTAAATGGTAAATTTTGTTACATACACTTTAGCACAAACAAAGGAAACTATGGTCATGTTGCCAGATGGTCAGACTAATGGACTGTTTAGGTTGGTGAATCTTTTTAAGTTGGTGTTAATGTTTTGGCCATAAGTTTTTGTCTCTGAATGTATTCCAGACAAAGTATATAGCTGAGTTCCACTGCTTTCCAAGTGTAAAAACAGTGGACTAGAAAACATGTCCTCAACAGGCTGAGATAAGTAGGGAAGATTCTGGTTATTTCTCATCATTCACAATTCTGACCACACGTCACACTGAGCAATCACCAGTCAGAATCAAATTCTGAAATATGGGCACAATTTTCTTACAGTTTACTCAGTTGTAGAGTAACTAAATGAGATGGAAGGAGGCCCTATTATGAAACTTTAGCTCAATGAATTATAGTATCCAAATGTACTTTAAAAGAATAGAACTTAGAAGCAGCTGCTTTTAGCAACTTTTTCCTAAGCAGGCTTCCTTTCATGGGTTATGTTCTAAGAGAAAACTCTGGCCCGGTGCTTCATCAGTGAGTAGGAAATTACATGGTTACACTTACATAGTCACGTGGAAGCCCAATGAAGGCAGTAAGAGTTATGCACTGTAACTAAAACTCAACATCGTTAGACTGGCACCTGCTGAGAGCAGTTGTGAACGCCTCTAACAGGCTCACATTGCAATAATGACATTGTCTATTTTGGAACCCATTGTTGACATTTTTGTTTCTTCTCAACATTATTCAAATTAAATATGATCACATAAAATTTTTACCATGTGTAAAGTTTGAACTTTGCAGTGCTGACCAGCTCTGTTCCATTGGTTAAGAAATGCTGACAAATGGAATATACCCAACACGTTTATTTCCTATCCTCTCAAAATACAAGTGAGTCAAGAAGCTCAGTCAGCCACATCTCCTGCATTCTAACCTTTGGATTACGTAGACAATGTGAGTTTAAAAACAAGTACGTTTATTAGGAGTTGACTCATACTATTAGAAAAAAAGAGCTAAAGAGAGATACTATATTTAAAACCTAAATGTTTGCTACTGGAATTTATGATCCTGATTTATATAGGATAAATTCTAGTAGCCAAGTTTATGGTAATATTGTAAAGCAAATGCAATTATTTCTTCTCATTTTGGATCATTGTTTTCATTTGCAAAAATAAATCACTTCCAAATTCTCTGACTCTCTTTCCAGGTATCAAAGTTTTCTTGTAGTTACCATTATAAATTGCGCATGTAAGCAAATGTCATTTGTATGATCTGAATATACCCATTGGCTTTAGTATTCCCTGCAGCAAAGAAAAATCAAAAAAAAATGTGAAACCTCCAAGAATTTTATCTTAAGAAAATGAGAATAAAGAAGGAAATGAGGGGCCGGGGAGATGGCTCAGTAGAATAAGTGCTTGCCTGGCAAGTACACAGGCTTGAGTTCAATCCCTGGTTCTGAAAAAAAAAAAAAAAAAACAGGAAATGAGAAAACGTAAGAAATGAGAAACAAATGGAGTAAAGGGAGAAAGACAAAACATCGCTTCAGGTGAAGGATAATTTCCATATACTCAAAGAAGTATCAATTCTGACCAGTAATCTAACAACTAATCATCAATAAGAGAACACTAGTTGTGATTGTGGGTAAAATTCTCACAAAATTCCAAAACCTCCTGATATTACATCACCCTCTAAAAAGACACTCTGCTAGATGTTTTTATACAAGAATGTACAGATAATATCACTCTAGTACTAAATTTAGCAAATAAAATTGATTGTGATTGATAAGACAGATATTTTTAGAGTCCTTAAATTACTGCAACATAATGGTTTTTTAAGTCGTTAAGTTATTTAGATTCAGCTATATTTCTCCTGCTGCTGACAGACGTGATAATTTATTAGAGATCTACAGCACTTCGAGATATTACACAAATGCCTCAAATTCCATTCTCTGTGCATTGTTCCTCATCTTGAGGCTTTAAAGTTTGACAATTACCCACAAAATCTTTTCTATGAAACATTTTTAACAAGTTCTGAGTTAACTGATCTTTCCCAGCAAATATGTAATCAAACTGAAAAGACATGAGCAGAAGATGAGAACTCATCTTTCTTTCTACTCCCAACTCATCAGTACAGATTTAGTTTTAGCATGTAAGGACTACAGCAGGCACCTGTAAAGTGAAGAAAGTGGTTACTCACAACCTGGAATATTTTACTTATAAGCTTGGTTCTAATGCTACTGATGTGTCAATCATTTCATTTATATAATATTACTGGGGTTTAGTTTTCCCACCTACAAAGTAAGGAGGCTCAATCAAATATCTCTTATTATGAATGTACTATCAGGTTGGGGATAAAACTCAGTAATAGAGCATTTGCTATTACAAATCAGTAGGCACTGATTTGACCTCTAGCACTAAAAAATTATATTTTATGTTCATGATAAATGAAAAAAGTTAGAAAAGAACATTGAAAGTATGATCCATTTTATAAAATTAAAATGAAAATACATGCTAAATTATATACAGAAGCATGGTGTTTACATAAAATTTTTATTTTCTTATTTTATCTATCTGTATTTTACATTTTGTGGCCTAAAATAGAAAAGACATTGCAAACAATAAAAATTATCAAGTCTTTGGAATGTCTAAGTAGATCCAAGCTCCTCAAGACCTTGGTGTTCCTGATTTTGGAAAACAAATTAAAAGAGGTAAGATACAGATTTAGTTTCTCTTTCATACAGAGATCTGAGCAGTAAGCTGGGTCTGTATGTGCAATCTAATTTCTAAAATATTAATTAAACAAACAATTTCTCTAAAACAGAAACCAAATTTTATGAACAGCACCTGTATTGCTACCCCATCACCACTACAATAATCTGAGCATACTTCTTGTGTTAGTTTTCTTAGAATACTATAAAAGTACCATATACATTAAGAAACACGTGTTTTTTTCCTCCAAAGATAAACAGCATTGTTGAATTATGGTTAATTTGACTTGCAAATGAGTAGATATGTGACCAATAAAGGAGTGAGATATTATTACTGAGGTAAAACTCTAAATTTATTAATATAGAATTCATATAAAAATAACTATCTATAATATATACATATTGATGGCGTGGACATAAGTATTGTACTTATAAGTATTACATTATCACTTATCATAACCAAAGTATTAAACATGTACAACATAAGAAATTTTATAAAAAGGAGATTTTACTTAATGTAGTCTAAACTATCCAGATCTTTATTCACTGAGACCTGGAACATGCAAACTAGAATTTAAGGTTCATCTCTTATTGATTGTGACAAAGAAAACCTGATCTTTGCGGGCCTAGCTTAATATCAACTGCAGACTGTGTTTTCTGGGTGTGTACCCATAGTCTCAAACTACAGAAGTCAGATAGTGTCACCAATCTGGCTAGACAAAAAGATTACATTCAGCTTAACATGAACCCCTGAGGTGTTGGGGCAAAATATTATGTGAATCAGATTACGGAGAATTCTTAGAAATTTCCATAGTCAGTGATATAAATTAGACATGACCTTCAGCAGACTATGTGTACAAAATTGAAGAATCAGCCTTAAATAATGATAGAATAATTCTTCAGCTGATTCTACCATGTTAAAATAATTTTCCCACTTAAAGATACTTTCTGTTAAAGCTATAGAACAGCAGTTCAACACTCAAGATCATGCCAGCTTCTTCTTTGGCAGGAGACTAGAACAGACTGGCCTTTCCTTAGTACATGGGGCTCTTCTAGGTGTTAAAGACAACCTGTGACAATCAATGAGACATGCCCCGTGTGCAATGAGGAACATGAGTGGATGGCTCACTCTCTACAGCTTTACATAGCTCCAAACAAGCTCTCAGTGATGAAGGACTCAATTGCCTTATCCTCCTATGAACCTGAACATCAGACTGCAAATCTATATGACTATACCTCTTCCACGGTGGTTATTCCTTTTGGATTTTTATTTTTTGCTTTTAAGGAAGAAAAAATGTAATGTCTTGTTATTTTATGACTATGTCTTGGTTTTGAAACAAAATGGAAAACACTAGTCTGATATTATCTTTCATCAATTAGTAAAGAAATTATCAGGAAAAGAGTCAAATTCACATTCAAACAACAAATGTGTTGTGCCTTTGGAGATGTTTGAAAGACATCTCTGGGGCTTTGAATACCATGCATGTTTTCAGTGATGGTAGCATCACTAGAACAAAACTTGAGCTGGGGATGGAGCAGGAGGCGTGATCCACTCCATGCCAAAGAGGTAGAGAAAATAGACAACAGCGAGATTTTGTCATTACTCACTGCTTGTGCAGTGCAATGCAGAGCATCAACCCTTGGGAGATCAGATTGAGGGATAAATATTCACAAGCCATAATAAAGAAAGAGCCATAGGTCCCCAAGAAGAGATTGTATACAAGAAAATGAGTAGAGAACATGAAGTAGGAATCCAGCAGATAGTGGCCATATACCTCTTCATTCAGAAGATCTGCCTCAGACTTATGGGCCCAAGCCCTAGGAAATAAAGATGGAGTTCAGGCCAAGGCTTCTGGTATGAGGGAAAAGGACTGGTGAGGGCAAGACAGCCAAAATGGCCAAAGCAGAAGCTCAGTCCTCTGAGATCCAGGGAAAAGGACTGAGGAGAATCTGGGCCTTACCTGCATATAAAAGGAGTCCAGCGACTATTTCTCAAGATCAGAAGCTCTCCAAAAGTCCACTGGTCCAAAATGTACTAGATCTAAGTCATGGTAACTAATACTAAACATTATTCAGTAAAGGACTGAGAATTTATAGCCCTTATAACTTCAACAAGTACTGAGGTAAAGCAGGCTACAAGTGAGGATGAAGCACTAAGGGGTTTGGGAACATAGATGAAAGAAATTAATCTAGACAGAGATGTGACATAAAATATCTGCTGAGAAGCCCAAGACCTCTTTCTGAAGAGATCAGTGCTCACATAAAATTTGATATGTCTATACTGGAATATCTGCCACTTTATCCTCTTGGTCAAGCTCACATGAAAAATGCCTCACTTCCTTTCCTTTGAGTTTATTATGCTGGGAAGACTGCTACTGTATTCTATGGATTTCTGGGGTTTGCCTTTTTAAAAAATTCAACCTTCCAAGTTTAGTAGGGTTGAAACCAGACCGTGGTTTTTAAAGAGCAGACAAATTGAGACCAGACTATATTCTAAACTCCCCCACATACTGGTTTCATTACGCTCTTGAAACCTAAATCTATTTTATGAAAAAAAAATTGATAAAACTGGTCTTGATTCTGAACAACTATGACCCAGTTAAAGCATGAAGTTGGAGTGAATAGAGCTTCCATGTAAGGTGCATGGATAACAACAGAAGTGAAACTAAGTGTGTGCATGTGTGTAAGAAATGGAGTGAAGGAAATGCTTGAAGTGATGTATTTATTAAACCAAGTCTGTGAGCAATAAATGAATACAAGTGTTAAGACAATATTTCCAGATCTAAAAATCCAAAATCTACCTTAAGTTCGTAATGCTAAAATAACTTTTCTGATTCAGTTCAAACTTTCCAAGAAGCTGAACCATGAGAAATTTCAAACTAAAAGTCATCGTAAACTGCTTGCGTGAGAATCATGTTTTCATGATGGAACTATACAATAATCATTGTCAGTTACTATGAGCTCAAGACAAGAGACTGTAAAGCTTTTGAGGCCAGAAAAGAGAAAAGGGGAAGAGGAAGAGAGGAAGGCAGAAAAGATAGGGAAGAAGGAGGTATGGAGAGAGAAAAGGAAGGAGGGAAGGAAGGAAGGAAGGAAGGAAGGAGGAAAAGAGGCAGGAAGGAGGGTTAAATTCAATGCATCATCAAAGCAAGTTAGTTTTTGACATTTGGGAACAAGATACTACTAATCTTATGCTGAACGCTTCTCAGAAACATCTTTTTCATTGATACAGTATGTGCCATCGGGACCATTCCCAGAGAGCTCTATTTCCAAGGAACCATGAAGGGATTAGATCACTATTGATTCCCAGTTTCCAGAGTCATTCTACTTCCAAACCAGGGTTTCCCAACCTCAGAACATTTTGGGTCAAAATAGAATCAAACATGCATGAATTTTGTTGGGAAAATATCTGAAAGAAAATGGGGAGGGATATAGTGAAATTTGGGAGAACCATCAGACCATGAGATAAACTTGATTATCAAGAGAAAGGGTGGAGGAAGAGATTATGTGAAAGCATTTTAGACTCTTATACAGTCTGAAAGGTTTGGCAAGATTTCTAGAGACCTTTGAGCTGAGGTGGAACACCTGGAACAGACTTTTTGGAAATCCCTGCCATGCTGTAATTGTAAGGGAGACGTCCAGGGTAAGCCATATACTGGACCCCACAAGCAGGGTATCACAGACTGAATGGTTGTATCCCCCACAACCTAACCTGTAATGTGATGGTACTTGGAAGTGGGGCCTTTATGAAGGATTACTTCATGAGGGACAACACCTTATGTATGGGTCAGGTGCCATTATTAAAAACCTCCAGCGACCTCCCTCACTCCTCTTCTCTGCATGAGAACACAATGATTCAGAAAGTAGGCCCTGGCCAGGTACCACCTTAGCCCTTGTCTTGTTCTTGAATTGCTCATACTGAAGAAATCAAAAAATAAGTGTTCACAAGCCACTGAGTCCATTATCCTCAGTTACAGCAGCCTGAACAGAGTAAGCCTTAGGGCACTGAATGTCAGAATGCAGAGCACTGGGCCTCCGACTCCTCACCTTCTCACAGAACAAGATCTGTGATGCTCATTTTCACCAAAGACGTCATCTACATTTATGTCATCTGGGTCCATCCTCTACATACGTGTGAGCAACTCCTCTTCTACAATTCCTATGGAGCTTTCTTCATGAGAAAAATCTCAGAATAGTGATGTTAATGATACAAACAAAATTCCACTATAACTGATCTCAATATCACAACTGGTCTTCACCCTCTTCTTCCTCCATTCTCCAATTTCCTTGCCCTCATCCTCAGTTATCACCTTGTCAGTCTTGGTGATTTAGCTGGTAGTATGACTTGAATTTTAATTGCAGAGGACCAGTGCCTCAATAATCATACCCTTCTTTATTCTATGTTGTATGCATATTTACACTTAAAATAGAGCAAGAATACCAGGAAATTACCAAGAGCATCACATGTGTTTTGCCTATACTCCTCCTTGTCCCCATTTTGTAGAAAGAGTCTGAATTTTCCTTGATCAGGATTAACTATCTTTATCTATATCATGACTCTACTTCTATATATATATGGTCTATTACTAGACCCATGTTCCCTACCTATTAGAAATAGAACACCATAAATGAAACTTTGATATAATAAATGCATTTCATCTTTAAGAATTATATCCTGGGCTGAGGATATAGTTCAGTGGCACAGTGCCTGCCTGACAAGTGCAAGGTTCTGGGTTTGATTACTGGTACCCAAAAAAGTATACCCTGTCCTTTCAAAGTGTTTCCTCCAAGTTTACTTTAGTCATACTTTTCAAAAGCCATGTGGCATTCTCTGAGATTGGCTAACTCTTGTGTAATGAAAATGTGAGACAGTCTGTGGATGCCATGGACATATGCTCATTCCAATCCTCCTTCAGTGTAGTCAAATACTATTCAGAGAGTGAGGATGAGGGCCAGCCAAATAACTCAGCAGACTAAATTGCCTACTGAGGCAGAGCACAGGGACCAAGGTTCAATCGCCGGCACTACAAGCCATAATGGCCACAATGAGATTGTGATTGAGACTGGGAGTGGTGGTATGTAACTGTAATCCCAGCACTTGGGAGGCTGAAAACTAGAGAATCACCATGAGTCTGATCTATGTAGTTACACCCTGTAGACCTGGATATTAGTTTTGATAAGATGCTTTGCCAACAGGAAAAGCAAATATATCCTCATAATAGGTATCTTTCCCTGTGATTATGAACCACTGATGCTGAATGGAAATATTTTAATGTACTCAAATTACAATCAAATGGCCAGTTGGCCTCCTAAATAAATAGTGCTATAAAGAACTCCAAGCACTGCTATACATTTGGATACTCATAGTGGTAACTTGATCTACTCTGGCAAATGAAAATTCAGGACAGGAGAAATAGCTCAGTGGACTAAGTGCCAGCTTAGGCAAGTGCAGGGACATGGTTGGATTCTGGACACAACATGCCTCCCAGCCCTGCCCCTGGCCACACTGAGTCCATGATCACATCTGGACATGGTGGCACACACCTGTAATCCCAGGACTGGGGAGGCTGAAAACAGGAGGATCACTATAAGTCCGAGCTGCATAGTGAGATCCTGTACCAAATACATTAAAATGATAATAATAATGCTAATAATAATAATAATAATAATAATAACGACAACAATAGAAGGAAAGTTCACATTCCTGGGCCAAAATGTTACCTCTGTCTTGTTGCCTTTATGGGTTGACAACTGATCAACCCATAAACCCAAGTTTGTTCACTTGGCTATTTGGTGCTAGTTCCATGGTGAGTGCTTTGGAATGGACATTAGATTGTGATGCAAAATCCTTGCCTTCTGTTCATTCCATGTGTTTAGCCAAACCCTAGTGTTCTTTATTTATTTATTTATTATTATTATTATTATTATTATTATTATATTTAGTACAGGGTCTATAGGATTTCTCCACATAGATTGAACTCATAGAGATCCTCCTGGTTTTTTTTTAAGTGTTCTTTTTTTCCCCATAATTTTATTGAGAAACAAATAGCAATGAGACAGTTTCAAACCAAACT
>NDGM011221733.1:393-11912 GCA_002564305.1 Octomys mimax
GTGCTATTTGCTAAAGCTTGTTTTAAGTAGGTGCTTTAGACCACTGAGCCATCTCACCAGCCCCACAACTAGATTTTCCAAAAGGAAGAATTGTTTGGTAAGCTGTCATAACCATAACAAGTATATAGCTGGAATTCAAAGCTATTTGGAATGAGGAGAGCCAACACAATGCATCTTTTTTTTTATCGTCTCTACTTTTCTTTTTTTAGGGGGGGAACGTGGAACTGGGGATTGAACTCAGGCCTTTGCGCTTGCCAGGGAAATGCTTATTCTACTGAGCCATCTCCCCAGCCCCCATCTCTACTTTTCTTAGCACAGTTTCTTCACAACAGGGAGCATAACTATCAACAGCGTCCTGCTTCAGTTCTTGTAGCTTTGCCATTAGACAGAGAAAGTTTTCCTGAGCTCCAACTCAAACATTCCTGAGGATGGATGCTTGTTAATTTGGGTTGTGATTTGACCTAATTGTGATCAAGCTATCAAACACCCAGTGGTCAGTGTAGGTTGACTCTCACTACAGAACAGGATTTGCAATAATTTGGCAACTCCTTTTAAACCACAAGATTGCAGTGGGAAAAAGAACATGCTCTAGGGAGAAAGGGGTGCTGTTCATGGAAGTTAGAGCCAAATTCTCTGCCATTTGTCAGGTCCTTAGTCAATGTAACAGCACTGAATGTAAGGGAAAGGAAGAAGGTTTAGAGAGTTTTCAGTGTAGAAAAGACAAACTCCTACTAGTTTTAGTTGTTATCTAGGCTCTAGAAGCCAGGGCTGGGGAGGTAGCTCAAGGGTATAAGTGCCTGCCTGGCAAGTCCAAGGTCCTGAGTTCAATCAATCAGTTCAATCAATCCCCAGTACTAAATAAAATAAAATAAAAAGAAGCCCCCTAACATCCCTGCATAGCACACTTTTCTCACTCCATCGGCCATGGTTTATGGTTGTGGTTTGGATTGAAGAGATCCCCAAATTCTTGTGTGTTTGGAAGGTGACTGGACTATGGTGAGCACTATGCTGACCAATGGATTCATCCACTGATGAGTCCAACAGCTGAATGTGCAGTTAGGAGGTGGAGCATGGCTGGAGTTGGGTCACTGGCGCTGACCTGGAAGAATTCAACCTTGTTCCAAGGTCCTCTGCTTCCCGGCTTCCATGAGGTGAGCATCTTTCCTGTACTAGGTGCTTCAACCGTGGTACTTCTCTGTTGCAGCCTGATAACCACATATGGAATGGGACTCAAAATAAACCTCTTCTCCTTGAAGTTGTGGGTGTTTTCTCCAGCAACTGGAAAGTGACAAATATATTCATGCTTTTTTATAATATCACAAACCACATATTTACTGAGCTGCCTTCCTTGGAGGCCTCTTAACTTCTATTATTCAGATAGATGGGGAAGGAAATGTATCTAATTTTGTCCATCAGTATTTCCTCCCAAGAAGATTAGGTCATAACATGAATCACAGGATCCTAAAGTGGCACATCATATAAAATATCACATTGCACCAATTTGCTCTGTATGATCTTTTCTGGCTCTTTCTTGCACTGAATTCATAGTACTCAGTATGTTTACATCAAAGACCATCTTCTCAAATAGATCTCCCTCACCCACCCACACATCCTTACCTTCATTCTCATCCTGGATTTCCTTTACTTGTTCACATATCTCATCACCAGATGCTACTTATTATGCTTTATATCTGGATGTCCGCCACACTCTCAAAGCTTCATGCGCTCATGGGAACATCAGGGGTGATTTGATTTAAGGTTTAATGTGGATAAAGAGTTTGATATTGTGATTAAAATTGTAGCTGATGGAGGCCCCACACTGGGTCAGATGGCCTCATCAGCTTTGAGGTTTGGATGGAATATAAAGGGACTGAAGAAAATTAGGCTTGCTGCTTGCTGCTAACTGCCTATGCCTGTCATGCCAGGAAGTGTTTCTGTGCAATGGCCCTCTGCCATTCCACCCTGAATTGTACTCAGTGGACTATGGATTTAAACATCTACAATCTGAGAGTTGAAGTAAACCTTGACTCCTTTAACATGAGGTATCATGTATTTTGTCTCAGCAATGAGAAAAGAAACAGATACTACTGGTCTCTGTTTTCTGTCTACTTCCCAATGCAATATAGAGCACAAGGGCAAGGAAGTTGTTTATTCCTAAGCCAACATCTAAGGCCCCATCTGTCATAAAACAAAAGAAAAATGATTTCTCAACCCCTCTGATAGAGTAGTGGTCCTCATAATCATTCAAAGTGAAATACCAGGGATAATAATATATTTAATTTCATCTTCTGGGAAAGGAATAATTTTCTTGCAGAAAAAAATGGCTTGTACATCTACTTTTAGTAGGGCTTTCAGTCTGACTTAAACTGTAAGTCAGACTATCTGCATGTGGATATTATCATGATCCAAGATTAGCTTTGAGTAGGTGACCAAAGACTCCATTTTATTTGTAGATGTACATAAAAGTATATAAATAGAATAGAAGGATATTCATGTTTGAAACAGTGGTCATCCCTGGAAACCAAGAAGGATAAGGTTTGTCTTGGTTACTCTTTCATTGCTGGGACAAAATACCTGACACCCAAAGTTAAGGAAGGAAAGGCTTATTTAGCTCACAGTTAATGGAGGTTTCAGTCCATAATCCGCTGGCTCCAAGGCAGAGTGGCACATGGCAGAGGGTAGCAGTTCACAGATGAGGAAAACAGCAAAACAGTAAGAGCCAAAGAGGAGGAGCAGTGGGTGCAGCAGCCATCAAGCCTGTCTCCCTTCCTTATACTGTATGCAGACTATCCGCCCCAGGTGGGTGTAACACTCACACCCATAATCACAGCATTGGATCATGAATTAATCACAAGCTAGCATCCTGTCCCAATGATCACATAAGGCTTTGGGGGGACAACTAGACACAAGCCATAACAAGGCTCAAAAGGAAATTTAGCTTTAGTTTAATGTTTTAATAATTGTAAAAGAACAATAGATAGATACAGAGACAATAAAATGCTGAGTTTTTTGTAAAAACATTATGAACATAGAAAAGACTGGAATCAAATATCCCAAAATATTACTGGAAGTTAATTTTGTGTGGTAAGAGTATGACCAGTTATTTTCCTCTCAGTTCTCTTGTTTTTTAAATTCTCCTTCACTAAATAAAATACAATGTGAAAACAAAATCATAGAAATGGAATACTTAAACCATTGTTAAGAAGGCTTTTGTTGTACTATGCTGATGAATAGCTTAGTTAACCTTTTTCTTCCTGCCACGCCAAATTCACCTTCTTATACTTTCTGTCCCTAAACCTAGAATTCCTCTTTCTATTTTTTACACCATTTTTAAAACTAGAGTACTGATATTCTGAGGATCTCTGGAGAGTAAAGATGTGACCATGACCTCGTGCCACATCTCCTTCCTGGAGTCATTTTAGATTCAGAATGGATAGCACATTATCTCTAACCAGCAGTGATTCAGCTCTTTGGAATAATACAATTTTAATATCTTGTTCTATTAATGTCTTACATTTTAATATGCTTCATAGAGTATATTCCATGAAATCTATGGAAAAATGTACTTGATCACAAAAGTCTTTAATGGTTCTAGAAATGCTTTGTACTCCTTTTAGAGTTTTTGTTTTATGCTACTATGATCAAACTCAGGGTCTTGTATATGCAAAACACGTCCTCAAACACTGGATTACATCTCCAGCCCCTATACTCNTTTTTAAAAAAAAAAAAAAATTATTTAGTTTTAATGTTCTTTGTTTTTTTGTTTGTTTGTTTGTTTTTGTTTGTTTGTTTTGTTTTTTTAACTTTAGTACAGGGTCTGTAAGGTCTCACTACACAGATCAGACTTATAGTGATCCTTCCTGTTTTTCAGCCTTCCAAGTGCTGGGACTACATGTACGCCAACCACAGCCAGTCTCAATCACTGTCTCAGTGTGCCCCAGGGGGTTGTGGGCTGGCATGGCAGACCAGGAATTGAACCCCTGGCCCCTGCGTCTGCCTAAGCAGATGCTTTAGTCCACTAACAGTCTTGTCAAACTTCTAGCAAAATTTTCTAAAGTATATTTTTGAGAAGAAAAGATTTTGCACTGAACTTCAAAGGAATTCAGTTTGCAACCTGCACAAATGTGGGTTGTTTTCTGCAAAGACAATCAGGGCAACTCCCTGGAGCTTAAGCACATCAGAACATGGAAGCTTGGCCAGATGACAAGATTATTCTGCTGTATCACAACTCTGACTTTCTCAGACTTTCTGCCTCTATTTCTTCCAGTATCCAACTAACTTTTGTTTTTCTAGGCATATTGTCTCTTTAAGGTCCACAAGCAATAGTATAGGAGAATCGTTCTTGCTTAAAATTCAGCTGGCCAACATGTTTTCCATTTCTGGCCTAGTAAGACCAGTTAGACGGGAATCTTATTTCTTTGCTCTCTATACTGTTATGATCCTGAAACAGGCTTTTAATATTGTCTTAATGGCTCTGGTTTCCACTGCAAGTTAACAATGATTACTTGTGGTCTGACAGTTCCTTGGCACTGCATCAAAAACAGGAGCTTGAAAGCACATTCTCAGCCAGAGAGGCTTAGCGTCTAAGCCAGATGTTCAGCTGAGAATTGGAATTTCCTTCTCATCTGTACCACCGCCTTCACTTGAGCAAAAATGTCATCTGGCAGGTTCTTTCGTTTTCCTAACTCCAGAATGGCATTTGAGCCTAGCAATTCCCACTAATGTCACGGCATTTTCATGTCAATATAAATGTCAGTCTTAAGTAGAATCTTGCTTTTAACTGAGATTCCCAGTTAAGAGAAACCAAGTACTTTTTCTCTATTTAGAAAGTTGATCATATATTGTCTTGGGATAGAACTGAAGCTTGAGAGCAATAATGTAGAGAGATCACTAGTGGGAGGTAGAGTGCTGTTCACCCTCTCCCTTGCTTTTCTCCTCCTTCCAGTTTAATTATCCACCATAATAGTCCTCCCCTTGAAAAAGGTGAGAAAACAGAGAGGGTGAGAAGGCTGTGTGCAGAATGTGTGAAAGCGTGGCTTTGGAATACTTTATCAAGCTACAATAATGACAAAGCAGCTTCAAAAGCTTTAGAAACAAAACGGAAAGCAAATTACTTAATGACTTCAGTTTTCAAAATTAAGAGTAGAAAACAAAAAAATTACTTAACAAAAATAAATTTTTTTTTTTAAGATTCTATTCTAAGTATAATCATTCAAAGGAAATAAAGATAATGGCAAAGGAAAGGAAAACAAAGTAGTGGATGGAGAAACTTTAAAAATAATCTCAATGATTGTTAGATTTCTGAGAAGCATAGATCTAACATATTCCTGCTGGTGTTAACATATTACTACTATTCTTTTGAAAGTATAATCCTTTAGATTAAGAAATACTGGTCAATAACATTGGAACTTATTTATTTTGGTGCTGGGGATTGAACCCAGGGCCTCACACATGCTAATGGGATGTTCTATCATGGAGATACTCCCTTAGCTCTTTTTTTAAATTTTGAAACCAGAGCTGGCTAAATTGCCTAGGTTAGCCTTGAAACTGCAATCCTCCTTCCTCAGCCTTCCAAATAGCTGGGATTACAGACTTGTGCTGTAATCATATTTGACTGCTGTTTTGTTTTTGTCTTTGTTTTAAGAAGTTTCTACCTAGAATTTGGAAAACTAAACACAAAATCTTCCACTTCATTATTTCAAACCAGAAAAACTCTGATATGAAAAGCAGGGAGGGTTATATCAAATTATCCAGAAATGGGCTGAGTTCTGTGGTTTGACATCCCCACTTCAAGATGATGGAATATTGTCTCATGAAGTATAATGACATGACATTTAAAGATTTTTACTTTTCAAAAAGCCTTACCTGTGGAATTACTCTGTGGATTTGGCAAAATTAAACACAAAGAGTTTCCCAGTCCCCATGTATGTCCCCCATATGTAAAATCAATGTCAAAAGTTGGAGAGAACCTGAAAATATTTTCAGCTTCTTTCATGAAATCTGAATAGCCCAAGGCCTCTAGACTGTAAATACAAATGAGATCATATAGTTATATTTTTATACACATTTTGTGAGCTCACAGTCCTTGCCCATTTATGACTTCACCTTTCTGCAATGTTCTCCCTCCAACTCCACACAAGTTTATAGGGAGCATTTCATATGTACTCAGGAATAAGCCCCAAGTTCTGGCCCTGGAAGATGTCTGTGGGCATGTCCATGTCATTTGGAAGAGCAAAGGTACTCAATTTGGCTCATAGCTCCTTTGTAAAAAGCCTTCCACTACTGGGCTGTTTTCCAGAACTCCAGGCAGTGATGTAATTGGCTTAGGAGCTTCCACCCAGGTTCCTTTGCCCTTGGGAAGCTCAGGAGCAAGGCAAGGGTCAGAGCAGCAGTGGGAGAGTGGAGTAAGACCAGGTGAAGAGGAGACTACAGGGAGTGGACTGGGTCCTGCTCTCCTATTACAGCAGGACAATAAAGAACATTTGTAGTTTTCCTGCTTTCTAGAGCAGTCCATTAGAGTAAGAGATCAAGTAGATTTGGGATTAAATTCTGGACCAAAGCCAAGGATATTTGGTCTGACTTCATCTCTTGAGTATATGTCTTTCAAGATTATCAGGGCCACAAATATAAGGGACCAGTAGGTGCCACTGATTACACATACCATAGCTAACATTTTTGTGTCATGTGTCAGATACAGCCACAGCAGAAAAGGATTGAGTACTTTTTCCTTTGTTTAACCTTAAGCTTCTTTTAGGAGTCAGAGAAAATTTCTCTCTGGTAAACTGAATATACGCATTAATTCCTCTCAGCACAAAGCAAATCAGGCAAGATGTAGGCAAAAAGTTCATCTAAAACCACTTTTTTCAGCTGGGTATGGTGGCACATACCTACAATCCCAGTACTTAGGAATCTAAGGCAGGAAGATTGCAAATTCCAAACCAGCCTCTTCTACACTGGGAGACTCTGTCTCAAAACAAAATAAAACAAAAAACAATGCAAAATAAAAACCAAACAACAATACAACCACAACAAAATAATTTTTACATTAAAAGTAATTTAACGGTAAAATGATAAGGTCTAAATGTATATGACTCCTCAAAAAATTTTCCCCAGAGTTATTCACAATACTGGGATGCCATGATAGTTTTTAACTGTTTATCTGCCTTTGGGGTTGCTTTTGTAACAAGTTTTGCCAGCTCTCATTTCCTTTCTGACTCCTGGACTTGTTTTGTTATGTCCATCAGTCTGATTTGGGTGAGACTCCTCTTCTACAGAGGAGTCTGGATTGGTAAATGGACAGCAGAGGAAGAGGCATAGATATCTTTTCACATGCATTAGAGGGAGACTAGAGGGTGAATTCTAGAACTGTATCCAAAAGTGACATCCAGTCTGAACCAACAAAGTGCACCCAGACCAGCCATCAGGGCCAAGGGGGCTCCATATTGGCCACGCTGGATGGAATGAAAGGAGGGGATTTGAAGTACTAAAACTGGAGCCACGGAAAGGTGGATTCCAAAAGAATGATGCCTAGGACATGTCCACACACTTGCCCTGCAAGGTTTTGCACAGGCAGGCACCAGCCCCTTGAAGGGGGTGGACTCACTCTATCTCGATGCACCTCATTCTTTGCCCATACTCTTCTTTTTCTTTTGTCCATACTCTTCTTTTTCTTTTGTCCATACTCTTCTCTTGGCCTATACAAACTCTACTCCCAAAGATGACCTAGGTTCTGACCTGACCTATGAAATCTACATCTCCATAGTTTCTGTTAGTCTTGCTTATAATTAATGTATGATTCTTTGTTTTACATTGGCTCCAATTGGTATGGACAAAAACTTTTTGCCAGCTTGGGTAAAGACCGCTTTGCTTTTCCTAAGCAATGTGCCTAGTAGAATAGCCAGGGCCTTTTATGTTAGACAGATCTGAGATAGGAGCCATTCTACCAATTTACCAACTAAATTTACTAACTGATCAGTTTGTCAGTGGTTTTAGTTATTGTTTAACTACCTTCAGCCTCAATTATCCCATTTGTCAAATTCAGGGAATGAGACCAGTGTGAGGAGGATTTAAGGCTTCATTCAGAAAGAGAATAGCACTTGGCAGAGTAGCTAGTTTTCATTCTGTTTCCATTCTACACCACCCTATAGGAGAAGAGCGAGGATGTAATAGGTGTCTAAAGTTCTATCTATTGTCTAAGCAAGAAGAGAAAAGGGATTCTCTGGGCTTATGAGGCATCGAATAGCTGAAGTACCCTACAACAGATGAGTCTTCTAATGACTCAGTCCCAAGGTTAAAAATCTTAAGAAAAGCAGTAGTATCGGCACTGTCAGGGTGGTGTTATTCAATACTATTGGAACTTTTCAGTGAAATCTCTGTAGTGATTTTTTTTTTTTGCAGTAGCTCTTTTCTTTTTTCACTTGGCAAACTGTCATGGCCTAATTTTTAGAAAGGGACTTGGATGAAAGGAACAAAACCCTGAATTAGTACCCAAGTTTATAAATAGTAAGCCAGATTAAAACTCCCTGATGAAATAAATTTATTTAAAAAATTGTTATGAGATTTTGCTCTACCTTTCCATAAAATAAAAAAAGAAAGCAGGTGAGAGAAAGGAAAAACAAATTTAAAAAAATCTCTTTAATAAGAGCAGAAAGAATTCTAAAAAGAAAACAACAATGTGGTTTCGCATAATGTGCCTCTAAAAAAGTAATCTTTATAGCTCAGCAGACGAAAGGATCTGCTTAGGCAGGCGCAAGATCCGGGGTTCAATCCCCCATGCCTGGCCAGCCCTGCCCGCCGGGTGGCTGAGACAGTGATTGAGACTGGTGGTGGTGGTGTGCTTCTATAATCCCAGCACTTGGAAAGCTGAAAACAGGAGGATCACTATGAGTCTGATCTGTGTAGACCCTGTACTAAAAAATATATATATATATATATATATATATATATATATATATATAATCTTTTTAAGAAGTAATTTTTAGCTGAGCAATATGGTGTAAGCTTATAGTGCCAACTAATTAGAAGGCTGAGGCAGAAGAATCACATGAATCCAAGAACTTGACACCAGACTGGACAACATAGTGAGACTATGTCTCTTTAAAAAAGAAGTGGGGGAACAGCCAGGTATGATGACACCAGCCATGGTGGCACACATCTGTAACCCTATCTGTAACCCCTTTTATACAGAAAGCTGGGTCAGGAGCATAATCACGAGTTTGAGGCCAGCTTGGCTAGTCTCCAAAGTAGCTAAGCCGAACCATATAGTGAAAGCCTGGCTCAAAAACAAAAACAAAAACAAAAAAACAGAAAAAAAGGAGGAGTTAATTTTTTGTGTTGTTATGCATGCAATGAGGGTAATAACAACAGAATTACAAATAATTAATTAGAATAAATCTAATTAAGATATGTAAAGTTAAAAAGAGGAAATAAGGCTAGGCCTGAGGATGTAGTATCAGAAGTACTGAAAAGAAAAAAGAAAAGAAGGAAAGAAAGAAGAAAACAAGATAGACCTAGGCAAATAATTACTAATAGATAATAAAAATAATTAATGGGTTATTATTAAAGGAAATGTGTAGCCCACATAAAAGAGTCCCAAGGCAGGAAAAATACTCAGTAATCTAGAAGCTATGGCATTGATAAAGAGATATGTTGGATGACAGACACAGGGGGATGCAGAGAAGCAAGTGATATAAAACAGGTACCTGTCCCTTGTGATTGGACGTGACAGCCTGACATCTCTGTATCTTTCATGCAACGATCCTATTTCATGCAGAGGATCTAGGAATCACTGGGCTAAGTTTGTTAACACTCATCCAGATCCTTTTAGCTACTGAGACTTGGAATAATTAGGCCAGCATGCATACTCTCCCTTCCACAGAAGTCCTTTATTTCTGAGACATAACAAATAGCTAAGTAAAGAATACAGAACTTTAGCCAGCTTCCAATAAAGCAAGGTCAGGAAATTTTGCAAAATATGTGTTTACTTACGCTTGCCTCACTGAGACTCATGGACTTTGGTTTGTCTCAAGCTTTTATTCTACCTGAACTGACTTTAACCCACAGTGTAATTGTCTATGGACCTGGCCTAACCTCCCAGAATGCCATGGAGTTAAGAAAGGGGCCAAAACTGTCATGGTCCAGAAGAATCCACAGGCTGTTCAATTTGTGGTTGTGCCATTAGGACTGGCCTAACACCAAATCCTGGCTTGGGCACCTCTCACCCAAGTATTTGGCTTTGCCATGGTACTGGAAACCAAAGAAAGAGATTATATAAGTGACAAATGAAGTTTATTTTCCTGTGTATTCTGTACCTCGTGTGCTCTGAAATCTTGCCTGTGTGTGTGTGTGTGTGTGTGTGTGTGTGTGTGTGTGTGTCTGTGTCTGTGTAACTATAAGCTTTAACTAAAAAAAAACCCAAAAAACTCTGCCAGTGTCTAGATATTTATCTGAAGAGTACAAAGATAGAATTTTGAGGAAAAAAAGGGCAACATTGGAAAATACATGTGGTTTTTAAATTATTTTCAAAGGAAACATTAAAAAATGTAATGCTCCATACATCGAAAAAAATTAGAGATAATAAATTATAAGTATAGTAGTTCAAAATTTTCAAGCGCTATTCAAACAAGTTAAAGTTAAAACATTTTCTATTATATTCTTTCACAGAAATTGTGGAAGCTTTCTCAGAAATCTAAAACAATGCTACTGCCTTGTAAACTGTACACAGAATAGACGTGACTTTGACCACTTTAGGTTTATAACATATTTTGGTTAATATATTAGTTTCAACTCATTAATGTGCCTTTCTATTTTTGGAGAAATGATCTTGTGATTTGTGACTTTTCTGTTTTCTCCACTCAAACTTTTTTCACTTGGAAGTCTTGCTTCATTCTTTGCAGGGGTCCTGTCAGGATCATAATCAAAATGATGGAAACTATGTAACTTCTTCAGGATGGAGAAAATAAAGTGCTTTATAAATTCAAATTTTTCTTGCCCTAAACAAAATGGGGGGGGGGGGTTTGCTGGGCAGCTCAGTTGTTTAAAGCGCTACTTGTGTAAATACAGGCAGGCATTTAAGACCACGGTTCAATTCCCAGCTCCAGAAGCGGCACCAGACTTGCTCTTAAGGCAGCCTGAAGTAGCCAAAAAAATAAAACTTCTTCTCTAAACAAAATGGGAACCTACAGTAATTAGTCCTGAAATGTCTGTATCTTGACATACACATTTGAACAGAAAAAAAAAAAAGTTTGGGTCATTAATGTCCTTTAAGAATTCAGACTGGGTCTAAACTGGGCTTTGTACATTCTGCTTGCGTTTGTGCCTGAAGGTTCACAGGAAGAGGGCGCCGTCCAAGGGTAACCCACAGGCAGTGACCCACAGCGGCTGTCCACAAGCCTCTGAGTTCAGAATCAATCCTGCCGCCCAATTCCAACACGGAGTCAAGAAGGGTCCATGTTGGGGGCCTGCCCCTTAGCTCAGTTCTATAAGTGGCTGCTTCAACAAAGCAGTCAGGCTCAGGTTGC
>NDGM011221773.1:4426-18976 GCA_002564305.1 Octomys mimax
CAAGCACAAGGGCCTGAGTTCAATCCCTGGTTCCACCAAAAAAAAAAAAAAAAAAAAAAAGAAGTGTCTGTCTTATGGGATAACCTGCCATTTGCAGTTTTCAGCTGACTTCTCAAGCAGGAAAATACATATAGCTTGTGATTAACTTATTGCTCTTCATTTATAAATATTTTAATTAGAAAAAAACAAGTGGATTCAATATTTCTCCTCTTAGTAATTATTAATCTTTTATCAACTTGAGAGTGGAGAATTGATACCAATAGAAAGTGTAAAATCCATAAAGGTATATGCCAACTTTCTATCCAAAGAAATGTAAATATCAAAACCAAAACTCCCTGATGAATAGCTTTAGCTGACGTTTCTCTCTCAGGCCTGATTTTAATTCTGTGCAGTGTGTGGTGACGCGCGGCAGCATCTCCTCTGCAAAATGAGGTGCCAAAGCATCTTGTCCTCACTAGGCTTTTTATAATTGTGAGAGATACTGTACTTTTTAATGAAAGACTTTTTACTTTTGTCACATACTCTTCTCTTGGAGTGTTTGGAAGTGTTTCTGAATGAGAATATTGGGGGGGGAGTGTCCGTGTGGAAGCTTTTCTACATATTTAGACTACAGTCTGTTCTACTGGTGCTCATTCAAAGCACTAACTTTTGGACTCCAAATTGGGTCCATCTTTCCCTCAGTTATTATTTCTTATTACTTTGTAGTTACTTTAATTTATTTATGCACATGCATACATATTTATGCACACACATAACTTTCTCGCTACGTAGTCATAGGTCACAGGTAAAATACTTTTGCTATGAAACACTGGTTATCATGATACAGTAAATTTTAGAAACATCATTTTTGCTGAAATAATTGGTTACATACTAATTCAAAGGCATTTTAAATCACAATAGGGCAATGATTTCTTTTCTGGCAGAAGCACAACTCTATAGAAAGCTTGTGAACTATCATGCTTACTGGAATGAGTTGTGTACAGATTTTTCTCCTGGGCGCTATGATTCTGAATGATAAGCCAGTCGCCTTCATTGTGCTTCTCTCCAAGGCATACTAAAAAATATTAAATCCAGTAGACAGTATGAGTTTTAGTGAGCAAATAAAACATTAATCTGTGAAGACTATCATTAAAGATATTGTCTGGGGAACTTGAAAGAAAATGTGGAAGACATTTGGTAATCATGAGAAAAAAATCATATCAAGCAGCAATATAGATTTTTTTAATATATTAACTTGCTACCAATATTTTATTTGGTTTGTATGTGATTATAACTGTAAACTCCCTCTTTTTATAGGTTCCTTTGTCTTTGCAGTCACAGTTACAGATGCTGATATTGGACCCAATTCTGAACTGCATTATTCTCTTTCGGGTAGAAACTCTGAAAAATTTCACATTGATCCAGTGAGGGGATCAATCATGGCAGCTGGACCACTTAATGGGGCTTCAGAAGTGACATTTTCTGTTCATGTGAAAGATGGTGGTTCAGTTGCAAAGACAGATTCTACAACAGTAACTGTGAGATTTGTCAACAAGGCAGACTTTCCTAAAATCAGAGCCAAAGAACAAACATTCATGTTCCCTGAAAACCAACCACCAGGAACTCTTGTCACCACTATCACGGGATCCTCTTTGCGGGGAGAAACTCTATCCTATTATATTGCAAGTGGGAATCTTGGCAATACTTTCCAAATTGATCAGTTGACAGGACAAGTGTCTATTAGCCAACCTTTGGATTTTGAAATGATACAAAAGTATGTTGTGTGGATAGAAGCCAGGGATGGAGGCTTCCCTCCTTTCTCTTCTTATGAGAAACTTGACATAACAGTATTGGATGTCAATGACAATTCCCCAATTTTTAAAGAAGATCCATTTGTATCAGAAATATTAGAAAACCTTTCTCCTCGAAGAATACTTACTGTCTCTGCAATGGACAAGGACAGTGGACCAAATGGACAACTGGATTATGAAATTGTTAACGGCAACAAAGAAAATAGTTTCAGTATCAATCATGCCACTGGTGAAATTAGAAGCATTCGACCATTAGATAGAGAAAAAGTGTCTCATTATATGCTCACTGTAAAATCTTCAGACAAAGGGTCCCCCTCTCAGAGTACCTCAGTAAAAGTCATTATTAACGTTTTAGATGAAAATGACAATGCTCCTAGATTTTCTCAAATATTTAGTGCCCATGTTCCTGAAAACTCCCCTTTAGGGTACATAGTTACACGTGTTACTACATCAGATGAAGATGTTGGTGCAAATGCAATCAGCAGATATTCTATAATGGACACAAGTCTTCCATTTACAATTAACCCCAGCACAGGGGATATCATCATTAGTAGACCTTTAAATAGGGAAGATAAAGACCGTTACAGAATTCGAGTTTCTGCCCATGATTCTGGATGGACTGTAAGTACAGATGTCACCATATTTGTGATGGATATCAATGACAATGCCCCAAGATTTAGCAAACCCTCCTATTATTTAGACTGCCCTGAGCTTACTGAGATTGGTTCCAAAGTGACTCAGGTATATGCAACAGATCCTGATGAGGGATCAAATGGACAAGTATTCTATTTTATCAAATCTCAGTCAGAGTATTTCAGGATTAATGCCACAACTGGAGAGATTTTTAATAAGCAGGTCTTAAAATACCAGAATGTCAGTGGCTTCAGCAATGTGAACATTAACAGGCATAGCTTCATAGTGACATCTTCAGATCGAGGTAATCCTTCTTTACTTAGTGAGACAACTGTTACTATCAACATAGTTGACAGTAATGACAATGCACCTCATTTTCTTAGCAATAAATATTTTACTCCTGTCACCAAAAATGTTAAGGTTGGTACACAGTTAATCAAAGTGACTGCAGTAGATGATAAAGACTTTGGATTGAATTCTGAAGTCGAGTATTTCATTTCCAAAGAAAATTATTTAGGGAAATTCAAGTTGGACAATGATACAGGATGGATTTCTGTAGCATCTTCCCTGACTTCTGACTTGAATCAAAACTTTCTGATCACAGTCACAGCAAAGGACAAAGGAAACCCTCCACTTTCTTCCCAAGCAACTGTTCAAATAATTGTTACTGAGGAAAACTACCACACACCTGAATTTTCTCAAAGCCACATGAGTGCAACCATCCCCGAGAGCCACAGTGTTGGAACCATTGTCAGAACCGTTTCTGCCAGAGATCGAGATGCAGCCATGAATGGCTTGATTAGGTACAGCATTTCTGCAGGAAATGAAGAAGGAATTTTTGCAATCAATTCTTCCACAGGTGTATTAACATTAGCCAAAGCTCTCGATTATGAGCTGTGCCAGAAGCATGAAATGACAATTAGTGCAACAGATGGAGGATGGGTTGCCAGAACCGGTTACTGCAGTGTGACTGTAAATGTGATTGATGTGAACGACAACTCCCCAGTATTTTCCCCTGATGAATATTTCCCTACTGTTTTGGAAAATGCCCCAAGTGGAACCACAGTTATCCACCTCAGTGCAACAGATGTTGACTCTGGAACCAATGCTGTGATTGCATACACTGTTCAGTCATCAGACAGTGACCTCTTTGTCATTGATCCCAACACAGCAGTCATCACCACCCAAGGCTTCTTAGACTTTGAAACCAAGCAGAGCTACCATCTTACTGTGAAAGCCTTCAATGTGCCTGATGAAGAAAGATGTAGCTTTGCCACAGTTAATATCCAATTACAAGGGACAAATGAATATGTGCCTCGTTTTGTTTCCAAACTTTACTATTTTGAAATCTCAGAAGCAGCTCCTAAAGGTACCATAGTTGGAGAAGTTTTTGCCAGTGACCGCGATATGGGCACTGATGGGGAGGTACACTATTTAATTTTTGGTAATAGTCGAAAGAAAGGTTTCCAGATCAATAAGAAGACTGGGCAGATTTATGTCTCTGGACTTCTTGATAGAGAAAAAGAAGAAAGGGTGTCTTTGAAGGTACTGGCCAAGAATTTTGGCAGCATCAGGGGTGCTGATATAGATGAAGTTACTGTAAATGTCACCGTGCTCGATGCCAATGACCCACCTGTTTTTAGCCTAAAAATCTATAGTGTTCAGATCAGTGAAGGGGTGCCAATAGGAACTCACGTGACTTTTGTCAGTGCCTTTGACTCAGACTCCATCCCCAGCTGGAGCAGGTTTTCTTATTTCATAGGATCAGGGAATGAAAATGGTGCCTTTTCCATTAACCCACAGACAGGACAAATCACTGTCACGGCCGAGTTAGATCGAGAAACCCTGCCTATCTATAACCTCACGGTGTTGGCAGTTGACTCAGGAACCCCCTCTGCAACAGGAAGTGCTTCCTTATTGGTCACCCTGGAAGACATAAATGATAATGGGCCAATGTTGACCATCAGTGAAGGAGAAGTTATGGAAAACAAACGCCCAGGAACTCTGGTAATGTCCCTTCAGTCCACTGATCCTGATCTCCCCCCTAATCAGGGCCCCTTCACCTATTACCTGCTAAGCACAGGCCCTGCCACCAATTATTTTAGCCTCAACACTGCTGGAGTTCTGAGTACAACTAGAGAGATTGACAGAGAGCAGATTTCAGACTTCTATCTGTCTGTTGTTACTAGGGATTCCGGTGTTCCTCAAATGTCTTCCACAGGAACAGTGCACATCAAAGTTATAGACCAAAATGACAACCCTTCTCAGTCTCGGACAGTGGAGATATTCGTTAATTATTATGGCAATTTGTTTCCTGGTGGAATTTTAGGCTCTGTGAAGCCACAGGATCCAGATGTGTTAGACAGATTCCACTGTTCCCTTACTTCTGGAGTGACAAGCCTCTTTAGTATTCCTGGAGGTACCTGTGACCTGAATTCCCAGCCACGGTCCACAGATGGCACATTTGATCTGACTGTCCTTAGCAATGATGGAGTTCACAGCACAGTCACAAGCAACATCCGAGTTTTCTTTGCTGGATTTTCCAATGCTACAGTGGATAATAGTATCTTGCTTCGAGTCAGTGTACCGACAGTAAAGGACTTCCTGACTAACCACTACCTTCATTTCTTACGCATTGCCAGTTCTCAGCTAACTGGCTTGGGGACTGCTGTGCAACTCTATGGTGCATATGAAGAGAATAACAGAACATTTCTTATGGCAGCTGTGAAGCGCCATAATAATCAGTATGTAAATCCCAGTGGTGTAGCCACCTTTTTTGAAAGTATCAAAGAGATCCTTCTCCGGCAGAGTGGGGTAAAGGTAGAATCTGTGGACCATGACCCCTGCATTCATGGTCCCTGCCAGAATGGAGGAAGCTGTATTAGAAGATTGGCTGTGGGTTCCACCCTGAAGAGTCATGAGAGTCTCCCTGTTATCATTGTGGCAAATGAACCTCTGCAGCCTTTCTTATGCAAGTGCCTGCCAGGATATGCTGGCAGCTGGTGTGAGATAGACATAGACGAGTGCCTTCCAACGCCTTGCCACAATGGCGGAACCTGCCACAACTTAGTGGGAGGGTTTTCATGCAGCTGCCCAGAGGGCTTCACCGGGAGAGCCTGTGAGCGAGACATCAACGAATGCCTACCTAGTCCTTGCAAGCATGGCGCTGTGTGCCAGAATTTCCCAGGAGGCTTCAACTGTGTTTGCAAAATTGGATACACAGGTAGGATGGTGTTTGACTTTTTTTCCCCCTAAAACATCAGCCCTGTCATGTATAGTAGAAAGCAATGGACTCTATCATTTTAAATATATTTTTCACCAGAGTGAATATAATCATATTTTGAAGACTTTAATATTGGTTGGGCACCATTCTGATATATTTATATTATGTTATATTTACCTGTGAGAATTTTGTAAGGTAAGAATATTTTCTAGTTGTTACAGATAAGAAAGTTGAACTAGAAAGAAGTTAAAGAAAGTTTTGGAAGTGATCCAGTTAATTTTTAGTGTCAAGACTTAGGCCTACATAGTTAACTCCAAAGCTTATACTCTGTCTGCTTGATGTCTCTTATAAGAATGAAAAAAAGAGGTTTTATGTTTGTTTGTTTGTTTCTGACAGGGTCTCACTATGTAGCTCAGGATAGCTTTAAACTCACACTGTCACCTAGGCTCACCTTGAGCTCGTGCCTCAGCTTCCCAAGTACTGGGTGTTTCTTTCTTTTTTTGTGTATTTTAAAGGAAGTATAATAATTAGGACTTTAGGAATGGTACACATTTAGAAGATGAAGAGAAGAGGCATTCAACAATGGGTTTTGAATTGCTGTAACTTTTTAAAGAGATTGCAAACTAATAAAAAAGAATATTAGAAATGATACAGAATTTCACTAAACAAAATATTAAGAGTTCAACAGTGGTTACTATATTGCATAATGTCTTCAAATTAGTTGTTTAGCTTGTTAAAAAAATGTAAGAAATTGAAAAGAAGAAAAAACATTTAAGCATTAACTGCACCTTTCAGTAGACCAAGAGAAATCAGCGATACAAATAGCCAAACTATTCTGTATACATACAAAAATATGTGTTTTTCTCTTCTTTTATGCTGTCATGATGGCTCCAAAAATTGTTTTCTAGAAAATAATGTGATAAATTTTAAAGTCATTGTCATATAAAGCATAAGCCCTGAAGAATTTTGTGTCCTAAATAATTGTTAGTAATTGTTGATGTTGATTCTTTCATTCTTCATTCTCATTTTACGATCTTTGTAATCATATTCATCTATGTGTTCCAAACTGTGAAGAGGCTACAGAAAAGTCATGCTCTAAGATTGATTTAAGTGACTGGTTACTTTTAATAGTTGGGTAGAAAGGATAATAGGCTAATTTCTAAGGTAAGCTAGAAAATAAAGAACCGCGGTTTACCTTGACATTTCAGAAGTAGCTTTAAACACTCAGCATAAACTTGTTCAGCTAGTCTTCGATATAATAAGACATGATGTTCATTATATTACTCTCTGTTTCCATTACATTGCTTTTAGCACTCTCCGATCGATTTACTGTCTTGATGTTCCAAGGGCCATTATCATGGTGCTGTCTACAAGTCTCAGGAGAGTTAAATTTACTTTTATATATAGTATTCCTTTTTCTTTTTGTACTGGGGATAAAACTCAGGTCTTGTGCTTTCCAGGCATGTGCTTTTGCCTCTGAGCTATCTCCCCATCCCACTATATATTTTTAGAATATGTATATTGTATTGTATTATGATATTATAAACCCAACTTAAAGTATATCCAAAACCAAGACAGGTGTTTAAAATATTTTTGCAGTTGTTTCATAGAACAAAATATAATGAGATCTTTAAAAAGTACATTTTGATAGTATGCTATTTATTTATTTATTTGGTATAGGGTCTCACTATGCAGCTTGGACTCATAGTGATCTTCCTGTCTCAGCCTCCGCAGCTCCAGGATTACAAGCATGGGCCACCATGCCAGGTTTCTGTGGCTGGCATGGTGCAGGGCTAACATAGCATGTGGTACCAGGGCTTGAACCTAGGGCCTTGCATTTCGCAGGCAGACACTTACGCTGCTAAGCTATCTCCACAGCCCCTGATAGTACACTTTAAATGTGTTCAAAATGTGTATATTTACTATTTTATCTTAGGAAAGTTGGTAATACAAGGTGTGCCTGAAAAAGCTGAAGCAGAACATGTAGACTTTTCTTTTAGAAAAATAATATTCCTGAAATATAAATGAAGGAAAGGGAGAGCAAGCATTTGTCATGTAAAGAACAGAGATATGATAGAATTTAATTTAGCTATATCTAACCTGGGATCCCCAATATCCCCTTCTATAAAATAAGAGAGAGTTCAATAATTATAATTACTTTCATTTGAGATTGTTAAATAAATAAATGTGTCTAAAAATACCTAGAGCATCATCTACCTTCCAATAAGTGACATTAACTAGTATTACATTATAAAATATTTTATAAAATTTTATAAAATATAAAAATATGCCAGAGAATTACTGAAGAGACATAAAGGCCAAGTAGCCTAAAATAAGCATGGATCTTCATAGAGCTGTCTCATTAGGGTCATGAATAAATGCTTTATCTCTTCTGAGTTCAGCATTGCTAAAACACTTCCCCATGTCCACCTACCCTAAAAATTACTTCTTTGGTTGAAAATTCAACAATGAAATATTATTTCTTTGTCTTATTTCAATACAGGCACAAATGGACATGTAGATGTAGTGGATTCATATTTAGTCGTAGAATAAAGAACACATAAACATATTTTCTGTTGATGGGTTCAGGGAGAGGACCATTGTTCTACATGAAGGCAGTGAAGGACAATTTCAATATATGCTGCTCACTTCATAAATGGGTGTGTTGCTTCTCTCTAGTTTATTTGTCTTCTCGTATTTAATTGCACAAATACAGTATTTATCATGTGATAGCTGAGACTTTCAGGAATCCTGTCAATTTTGTCCTAAAATACCAAAATCTATTGAATGATAATGGGAGACTGCTTCAATCTCCTTGTCTTATAGACTATATTACATGTACTTCCTAAAGCTCTATGGGCTAAGATGTAACGCCATTCCAGTTTTAAAGACAAAACAATACTGGGCGTAGAAGGATTAAAAGAGATTATGTAACTTGTCTGCGGGGTTGGCACCAAAAATGGCCCACTGAGGTCTGACTTCGACTTTGAGTCCGGAGCCTCTCTGATTCGCACCTGGCATAAGGTTTTCTTCATACTGTTAAGAGATTTTTTTTCTTATTTTCTAATATTTCTTCACAATACACCTGAGTGTGAATGTGCTTGTTAGAAGCTGGGCAGAACCTGAAGCTATGATAAGACTTCCAGGCAGGGAAAGTATGTGAAATAGAAAGAAATGGCTCACAGAAGCTTCGCACTAGCTGCGATCAGGGCTGCCAGGAGTAAGGGACAGTTCAGGCCTGATGCGGCCACTGCAGATTATGGTTTTGTAGCGGGCAATTTCCTTTTGTCTCCATCTCTGGCAGAATATATAAATGTGTGCTTTGCTGATTCTAGAAAAAGTAGTCTTTAGGCCTCTGGGCCTGCAATAAAGAAAGACAGACAGGGTCCTGTTGCACATAATATCTGCCTTTGAGAAGTAGTATCAAAGGTGTCTATTTTATATCACAGGTAAGGGAGCCTATATTTTGGTGACTCCACCCCTAGAACCAGAGATAAAGAAGCCTCTATAATCTTTTTGTGTAAAGACTACATGAGGTTTTGTGATAACTCTTTGTACACCTCCTACTTTACTTCAGTCTCCAACTGATCTTGAATGACAGAAGCAAACATAATAATAATTAATATGCATCTTATGTTTTTGAAATTGTGTGATTTCTTATTTCAAATCCTGTATGGATAATACATGTAGTAAACAGAACAGATGCAGCCCAATAGCTTTATTTCTTTTATTTTGTAAGAAACAGTGTAACAGAAATGATTAATTTTTGTACATTAATCCATGCTCTCTGGAATGTTTTACTTAAATTTATGTATCTGTCTAACGGCTTTTGTAAAGGTGGACCCCAAAGAATCACCTTGGCTTATTACTTGTAGCTCAGCTCTGCCCGCTAGAAGAGGATAGAGATCAGGGAAGATGGAGGTCATACCCTGAGGCATCTACTTCTCGAGCTAGTCAGACCCAAATGCTGTCAGACAAAGTCTGTGCTTATGTATATGTGTACCTTATACAATGGATTTCTAAAAATCCTTACACTAGATAGATCATACTCTTTATTTTTCACGAACATGTAATAATTTTGCGTGTTTATGGGAAACTGTAGGACATTATGTTACGTGAAATAAACCAGACACAGAAGACGCATAACACATGTTCTCTGTCTTCTGTGGAAGCTAAAAGCTAGTGCATCAGGAAGCATGTTAGCGAGAGCTGGAGGCTGAGAAGGATGGGGAGAAAAGTGAAGGAGGAGACTGGATAATGTGTGGCTATGCCTTCTGCTAATGCTCATTAAATCCTGGTTTCTTAGTAAGGCCATGCCTCATTGAGACTGATATATATTTATTTTCCTTTTGGCCATTTGAGTTATTTAAAATCGCCTATATTTTTCTTACTCTACCTTTGTAGACTTTGGCCTGTATTTGATCAATAGTTTTAGCTTATAGACTCACAAGTTGGAGTATCTACACTCTGTCTCCCAAATCTTACACACACACACACACACACACACACACACACACACACACACTCGCTCTCGCACATACAAACACACATGCAAAAACACCAGTGCATATTTTATGTTGCATTAAAAATAGTGCCAAATATAGAAAGAATGAAAGCCTTATGAGCTGATGTCAAGTGAGAGACTTTATGCTAATAATCATTCTGATTGTAAGTGGAACAAGGCATTTGCATAGAGAACATCTTGTAAGGATGCAGCTCCAGGTGAAAATGACAATTATGGAACAAATAGCATACCACGGTATGTAAATTATAATCACGTAACCACAAATTTAGATCTTAAACATATATTTTTAACTTTATTATTCAATATGTTATAGGAATCCCATATTTATCCCATGTAAATAGTAAATATAAGATAAAATCAATTTTAAATGGATGAATAATTTAAAGAAATTGAATCATTTTTTTTTTTTTCAGTACCAGGGGTTGAACTCAGGACCTTGTACTTGCCAGGCAGGTGCTTATGCCACTGAGCTATCTCCCTGGCCCTGAGTCTTTTTTTTTTTCTAACATTTTTTTTAGCTACCAGCAAAAATGCAAAGGAAAAGTTAAAAGAAATAATATATCCCATTACATTTTCTTTATGTTTAATATTTAAAAGAAAATCATGTAACTTAACTCATATCACTAAAGGGATCTTTAATTAACTATAATACACAGTATTGAAAAAGATAAATGCATTTGCTTCAGGATTAAGCGTAGGAAAGATTAATTTCTTGGTTTTTCATGAACTGTAATGACTATGAAAAATTACTACAGTTCTCAATGTAGTAAATTAGAAGAAAATATGTTCCGTACTATTCACACTTCAGTAATGCAGGAGATTCCAAAAGAAAACATTAACCTAAAAATATAAATCAGTACTATTTTCTACTAAGGCAAGTGTCTTCCATTTAGTAGAACATTACTAAGAAGGCACAATGACAGTTCCTAATCTCCCCAGTGCGTCGTGTCTTCCAGCGTGCAGGGTCCACTGTGTAACGTAGCCCCAACTTTCAACATTTAATAGGGAAGTGTGCTGTTAGAAAGTTCAGTAGGTAGGTAGAGTTTATTTCTAAATACAGATCTATTATAAGATAATTGGCTCCTATCCCCTTTAACCTTTTCCTTCATGGTCACACATCTGGAGTAGTGGAGGTGTGCCATCTGGAAGGATGCCAGGGATTTATCACTGTATGAAGTTTTCTGGTTCTCTTGTATGTCTCTATGTTTAGGGAAGGATGAGATCTGTCTGTTCATCACTTTGATGTCATTTGACAGTGTAAATAGCATGTTTCCATGTATAAAAATTATATACAATCAGTATATATTCTTTTCTAATATATATATATATATATATATATATATGTATATAATTTTTTTTTCAGAACCAGGGATTGAACTCAGGCTCTTGCGCTTGCCATGGAAGTGCTTATTTCACTGATCCATCTCCCCAGCCCCTCTATAAAATCTTGACAAATATTTTCCTTCATAAAAATGGCAGGAGTAATTTTTTTTAAATCACTACAGTCACATATGAGTATTTTAATCATGAGACAAGGAAAATAAAATAGTGTGATGATATTAGATGAATAAATACAAAGTACAATTCTCATTGATCTATGGAACAGTGATATATCTTATATATCTTCTCATATAAGAGAAGCTAAGAGATTTAATTTTTGTTTTGATTTTATTTCCAAGAGTGAGATTAGGCAGTTTATCTTACCTATACAGTGCATTACTTATACAGGCATCAGTATCTTGAATTTTTAGTAATATGAATGAGCATTTCTGCAGAAAATAAGCATGCCTTTGTAAGTAGGCCTATCATGGATATTATAGAATGGCACAGATTGTCCTATATTTATGGCACCTTATATTACACAGGTAAAAAAAATGGGAATTTTTGTTGTTTGCTTTTCTTGCTGGCTGCCTGTTACTTAGGACACAAAACCATAATGCTTTGAAGCAGCATATTTGGAGAGGTATCTTGACAGCACCTTTTACAAGAATTGGAAACAATTACAGAACATGCAAAGAAGAACTATTGACTTTGGGCTGAGGAGATAGATTGGTGGTCTAAGTGCCTGCCTAGAAAGCCCAAGGACCCAGGCTTGATCCCCAATGCTTGGAGGCCTGGGTGCACAGTGCAGCCCCCGAAACTGGGCTTCATGGTGCACACCTGTCATCCCAGCACTGGGGAGGCTGAGACAAGAGGATCACTATGAGTCTGAGCTGCGTAGCAACACACTGTAATAAATAAATAAATAAGACAGAAAGAAAGAAAGAAAGAATTACTGACTTAGTCTTCTATTATAGTAGAGTTACAGTATATGCTACCACACCTGACTCAAATAGATGCTCTTTGCTAAAAATATTTAAAAGCTAATTAACACAGTAATTCATAATGCATAGCATATATTTATCATAGAATAATATTGGTTAGTAATTATATTACGTGTAAAATGAACTTCAGCGGTTTCCCATACTCCCCCTTCTCCCCTGTGTATAAAACAAAAGAAGCAAACCTAGTACATCTGATTGTCTAGTATGCATATGATCTAAGCCAGTCAATTGAAGGCAATATAAACTGAAGTGTATGAAAAATCATATCTTTGTATTGCATTTAAATTTAGATAGAAATTTAGGTCTGTTCTATAAAATATAACATAAAAATGTACCTTTAGACATGTGAAACATTCTTCTTTGGAATACCATAGGTATCCACACAGTAGATACAATTTGTTCAACATATCATCACATTTTTTGCCCCTAAACATGAAAGTTAGGGTAAATTTCTTCCATAAAGTTAATCTGTAATATTAGAAACTCTATAGCTAACACTGTCCTCAATCTTACACACTTATTTTAACTTTCAGCAGTCGTCATTGCTTATATGCAAAGAATTTTACACCCCTAGGCACATTTCCATCTATCTGCAATAAATAGTGCTTATCCACATAATGAATTGATGGACATCAAAGCAATGAGATCACTTTTTCTTTTAAAGAGCTGCTACGAGAGTAAACAGGTCTTAAGAGAAGAAAGCACCCTGTGTTCGCGAGGCTTGCCTGTCTTTCTCTGTGTAAGTCCTGTCAGAGCACTTTCAAGCCTCAGGGCCCTGGCGAGTACTGTTAATTGACTCGCAGCATTAATTAAGTTGATGATCTAAGAATTCGCTTCACGGTGCTCCAGCACATTGATGATTAGACCAGGAGCGTGTCAGAGTTGTTCAAACTGCTGCATCCTGTGATCACCATGATGCCAGCAATGCTACACTTGTAGGTGATACAGCTGTTCGGGACAATCCAGAAGGCGCTGTTGATTTCTAATTGGGTAATAAAGCATGACTGTTCAAAGCCTGAGAAATACATTCTAGAGTCTTTCTTTTGATTCTAAGTAAAAGTGTGCTATTACTTTCTCATACAAAAAAAGAAAAGATCTTTTCATTGATAATTTAAATGAAAGCCTTAAATTTTAAAGCATGTCTTTCAATCTAACTAGCATGGTGATCTCTCTGAAATTATAAAATAATTTTTATTCAATAAGGGAGAAACTCTTTTAGGGATGGTAAATAATTTACATACTGTAACAATAATTTAGGCTCTTTTCCAAATTCAATATAATTTCCTTTATTTAATTGCTGGAAAGTGTTTTATGCATTTTAATTAATTATCTCTGAGAAAAGGAAGACAATTTATTTTGCTCAAAATGTAAAATAAATATTAAATTTGCTTTTCCTGGCTTGTTTTTGTTTCTATTACTGTATTTGTGAAAAATCATATTCTGTTTAGAACCTAAGTTTGTAAATAAAGCCATTCTCAAAACTAATATTTAATTAGTTTTTAGCTTCTCGTATGTCTACATTAAATATGGTTTTAAATGCAGGAAAATGTCTTATTTGTGTTAGAGAATTGTTCTACTTGTTTGAACAACAGTAGCCTATATTTTGTATTTAAATTATACTCAGATGTCTTTATACAAATATAATTTTGTAATGTGTAAATAAGATAACTGATTTGTGTAACGTATATACAAAACATCTAAATTTATCTTATTGCTGTTTATAGAGATATTTATTTATTTTTTGTGTTTTAAATTTTTTAAATTAATTTTAATGAGAAAGAAATAGCAATAGGACAGTTTCAAAACATGTTACTAGGACAGTTACAATAATTAATACATTGCATATTGCCTTCGTAATAGTTATTCACAGTACGAGATGTTGACATGATATCTTGTCTAGACAATATTAGTACAAACCTTTCATCTCATTGAACAAAGAGAAAGTTCCAGTACATCTATCCTAATTATTTTGTATATACAAAATGTTTTCTTAAAATAATTTTATTGAGAAACAAATAGCAATGAGACAGTTTCAAAACTGATTAGTGGGACAGT
>NDGM011221781.1:612-13415 GCA_002564305.1 Octomys mimax
CCAGCCAGCCCCGCCCCCAGGTGGGCTGAGCTGGCCACACACACACACACACACACACACATATAAATAAAAAAAATAGCTGTTCTTTCTGCCTTCCTCTACCTATCTAAAAGAGCAAAATGTTTTACTGCCACTTTTTTTTTTAACCCTCAGTTGGTGGCCTCAGAAATCAGAGGCCATGTATCTTTTTAGGGACATACTACTTATTACAGTAAGATTAAGAATTTTTTTATTAGAAAAAGGATGAGGTCTGGACTTCTAACTAGCTCTCTCTCAAATAAAGCAAGAATAAACTTTAACCCACCAAAAAATGTTTAAGCTGAGTACACAATCAAGAGAGACGCACACAGCATTTCAACGGGAACTAATGACCAATTGGTTGAGAACCCAAATATGCAACACCTTCTTTATTTGCACAGCTGGAAAAGACTTTGTTAACCATGATTTCTGAAGGAGAATCAGCCAGCACCTACTTGCGATGTCGAAACACTGAACATTAGAGAAGGTCATTGCAGCTTTACACAGCATCTGGGCTAGCTGGCGCTTCGTTTCTCTTTTCCCAGTTCAGTTGTTTACACAATGGTGCAGCTCACCGGATTTCACAAGCCATTTTGCAGTGGTCGGGCTTATTCTGATATATGTAAAATGGCAAGCTGCTTTGCCTCATTAGGCTGGTTCCCTCAAGATATGACCTACTTGTGCATAAAATGACACAGGGCAATGGGTGTCAGGCCACTCTGTGCTTTGCTATAGAAGGCAGAGAACACCTGTAAGGGTATGAGGTCCCCAAATATTCATTTCCAGGGGACAGTGTCTGAGCTTCCCTGGCTAAGAATGGTTTCCATGGCTATCAGACTTCCAAGAAAAACACTTTCATGGATAGCCAGTCCTTCCCCCTGACCCAGGGCTGATGGGAAGGCCCTAACCATTCCTTTTCATTCCAGGGTCACTCGGTGGTCAAGCCTGCTCAACCAGTCAACAGACTTCACCTTGGCCTCTTCCCAGGTCTGCTCTGGTCCCTGAATGCTGACTTTTCATTTCACTCAAGAACTTGGCTGAGTCAGGGTGAAAATATGTAAGGGGGTGGAGCTGTGGATCTCATGTCATTTGAGATGAAGCACGTTACACTGTTTGCATACTATAACAATCTGGGACTATAAACAGTGATTTAATTAATGACCATAGATGAATACTTGCTCACCGATCTTACGTGAGTAAAAACCCCATAACTGACGCAACATGAAGCCAATGTTTACAGGAGCACAGATGACTAGAACCTAACATTTTGATCGCAACTACTACTTTGAAGAGAGAGTCAACCAATGAAATTCTATTTCCAGATCGCTTTAGGAAAAAAGCAGATTCAGAAAGGCAGAACTATTCAGAAGCAATAACTCTGATAGAAAAGGAAATATTTGGATTTGGGAAAAAAAGGAAAGGCTCATTGTGGAATGCAACAGCCTATCCATCGAGGCAGCTACTATTACCTTCAAGGATTTTCTGAGTCACTGTACTCAGAACTTTCAAATCTTGAAGGCTATGTCCTATTGACAGACCCTGAGTTGACTAAATGTCTTCAAAAGGATGCTTCAAAGATTTTTATAAGCAATGACTAAAACTGAATTATGGTACAATATTAGTTGATGAAGACAAGATTTCAGTTGGAATAATTCTCATCAGCTGGACACAGACAGTGGTTAAAAACAATAACCCATGACTAAATGCATGCTAGCTGCTGGGCAGAATTGGAATCTGGTATGGCAGCAAGAACAAAAAAAAATTTTAATTAGAAAATGGAAAGGAACTTCTTCAAGACCGCAGAACAAAGGAAAAAATGGGGAAAGTAGAGCTCAGTTAAGGTTTTCAAATGACAATAAATTTCCAAAAGAAGGGCTTCTTCACACCGAGAAAATCTGGGATTTACTTAGTCTCCCTTTCCTGTGCTTCCCCCTGCCATGAAGTTGGACACAGTACTCCGCAACAGGCAGAACCACTGATACCGCGTCACAAGACAAGCCAGCCAATAGACTAAATCACTGCCCAATGTGTCTTTTTAGAGCTTCAAGGAAATGTTAAGAAGCTATGCTACTTTTCACTTTTTAGATGAGAAAATTGAGACTTGCTCTAAAGGTGCTCCAAATAGAAGCAGAAAATTAAAGGCAAAACAAGCAAAGGGTAAGATGGGCATGGGTTTGTTTGCCTGGCTCTGCATCTGCTCTCTGAAAACTTCCCACCTGCCCTACCAACGGTAGATGGTTACCTCTGTCCATGTTCATCAGAGCTAGGCTGGGCTGGGTAAAATAGCTGCTGAGGATGAGGAAGGAAACTTGAAATAATTTAAATCTGCTGATCAATATCACATGGAAGAGACATCAGTCCTCTGTTGCAATCTCATGCCTGGCCTACAACATGTGTTGTGAAATGGATGGGCGTACACAGTGGAGGGTTACTATATCAAAGTAGGGAAGATGTATTCACAGAGAAGCAGAATGTCAGGAACATTTAGAGAAAGATCAAGAAAGAAGAGAAAAGCAGAAGGCTCATCTCTGTTCCCTCATGTAACTGAGCATCCATCCTACTCAGGGTTCTGAGTCACTCCCCTCTCTTTCCAAAACACTCCTTTTTTTAATTGCGGGGAGTAACTTTTGGTTGCCTGTAACTAAAATAACATTTTCTTATGTCACCAAAACGAAAGCTAAGACCTGCACACCCTTCATCTCTCTTTCTTTCTCTAAGAGCTAAACACTACAACATCTATAAAGCATGGGTTAGGAAACCAATACCACAGCAGACTACCTAAATCCATCAATATCTACCACTATGCTTAAGACCTTCCTTGATTAAACTTGACAGTCAATTTATTCCTTTTTCAAGCATAAAAGGAACACTTCCTCTGAATAAACCATAAAGTGAAGCTCTGTCAGAGGACCCAAGATGAAGTTAGTCAAAGACTGCTCTCCTGAGCTGTTGTATTATAAGAAAGATGATACGGCACAAAGGAAGAACCGGGCCACTTATGTGCTAGGTGTTGAGCTACTGGGTTTACTTGTATAGACTTATTTCATGCCCACCACATAGGTACTGTGAAAATTCTGATACCACCCATCTTCGGTGGGTGACATAACTCAGACGCATTCAGGTGGATTTGGTCACGGGCACACTATTTGTAGAAGATGGATTTCAAATACAAGAGCTATCTGGGGACAGCCAGATAGCTCAGAGGATTAAAGTGCCTGCTTAGGCAGATGCAGGGCCTGGGGTTAGATCCCCAGCATGCTGTGGGAGCTCTGAGACAGAGACTGAGAATGAGCATGGTGGTGTGCACCTATAATCCCAGTGCTTGGGAGGCTGAAAAAAGGAGGATCACTATGAGTCCAAGCTATGTAGTGAGATCCTGTTGACCGTGTACTAAATACATTAAAAAATATCCAAGAGTCTAGAATTAACTGTCTATTAGCCTTCTTTGTCACTGTGGTTGTGTAGAGCATGAAAAAAGGCCCTTATCAGACAGGGAGACCCTGTTACTATGCACATTCTGGCCCCAAAGTATTGTTTCTGATACACAGGGGATCAGTAATCAATTAATTTCTGAATACAAAAAAATCTGACAGTGATTGTTAAATACATGTGCCCAGCCTTAAACTAGGTACCTCCTCTGTACCATCCTGGTGCTTCAGAATCAGAAGAAGCAGATACAAAGCTTCAGCCAGACAGGAGGGGACTACATTGAATAGATCAATTATGGTTTAGATCTAGAATGTCCCCCAGAGAGCCTCATTTGTTCATGGGCATGGGTTTGGGGTGGTGAAGGGATCAGAGAGGTCACATAGCCAACTTGCTGTTAGGTGGTGGGCATAGGTAGGATGGGACGTGGGAGGGTCTGGCTTCCTCCTGGCTCCTCCCTTCTCTCTCCGATTCTTGGCTACCATCTCCTGAGTGCCAGACCCTCCCTCTGCCTAGAAGCCAGGGCCAAAACATGAGCCCAAACAAACCTCTCTTCCTTTGACTTGTGGATGCCGGGTGTCATGTCTCAAAATTAGGAAAGCAAGGAAGATAAGACCTACTGTTGAATATAGTCAAGATCTTATGATTGGGGCTGGGGATACGGCTTAGTGGCTGCCTGGAAAGCCCCTGCCTGGAAAGTGCATGGTCGTGAGTTCAATCTAATGACCATAGCTAGGAGCCATTACAGTTAATAGCAATACATTGTGTGCTGGAAAACTGCTGACAATAAACATTAAGTGTTCTCACCATGAACAGGTGATTGGTAGGTGAAATACAGCACTTATTAATCACCTTCATTGCATCAACTTGCCATGCATACATACTTGAGAACATTGTGTATTCCATAAATATACACAGCTTTTATTTGTGGATTCAAAAATCATCAAGGGAAGAATTACTGTTACTGTTTTCCATATTAAAATATGAGGTATTAATTAACTAACTTAATTAGTCACATAGGCGAAGTTCTGCCATAGGTCTATATGAAGCTAGGAGTTTCGGTTCATGCTCTGTAAACGTCTCAACCAGAGTAATTCTCCTCAGCTAACTCAGTTTCAAAGAAACAGTACAGGGCCTTAGCCACTCTGCGTGATGATGTTCTTACAATTTATAAACGTATTTTGGGGGAAGGTGTTGTATTTCTGCTATTGATCTCTCAGGAACACCAAGGTCTTAGCTTGAAATTCACAACCTTCTTATACATTCTTACTCAAAGACGTGGGGTAGAATAGTGGTCATTACAACATGGAAAGGGGAAACGGCATTCAGAAAGGTTGCATAATACGGTTGGATGTGAAGATTATGTTCTAGTTCTCTATAGTATAATTGGGTGAATATACTTAACAGTAATTTATTATAAATTTCAAGCTAGGCCTGGGGGTAAAAGCCTGTAAACCCAGCACTTGAGAGGTTGAGGCAAGAAGATTGTCATGACTTCAAGGCAAGCCTGGGATACATAGTGAGTTCAAGACCAGCCTAGACTACACAATAGGAGCCTATCTCAAAAACCAAACAACAACAACAACAACAAGAAATTTCCAAATTACCTCTCACAAAAAAATGATAAATGTTTGAAATTATGGATATGCTATCATTGTGCATGGTGTATAATATGTCAAAATAACATACTTTGCCTATGAATATGTGCACTTACTGTTTGTCGATTCTTTAAAACATTGAAACCTGCCCTCGGAAATTTCTTTCTTACATCTGTTCCTAATTCTGCACATGTATGGGGAAGTGACTCAGAGCAAAGCACATGTGGGAGACCCACCTTTGTTGGCACAGGCCATCCACTTGAGATTGTCTGCAAAAGCAGCCTCTCGTCCGATAAGGTAGGTGAAGATGCGAACCTGAAAGAAGACAAACACACGGGTGAGTGGCATTCGCTTCTTGCCATCTTGCACAAATCACGTGCATGCCTCACACACATGTGGTTCACCTCTTTAATGCTCCATGCTTCCCATCTGCAGGAACATATTTAAGACATTTGAAGTATAGTCAGCTAGAAATATATTCAGAATGAGGCCTTTGATCTTGGAAGCCATATGGAGCTGGTGGTAGTTGTTTTTCGGTGTGCAGCTCACGACAGAGGCAGATGACTTGATGTGGGAACAGCACGGCCTTGGGTTTGCTCCACAGATGGACAAGGATCATCCAGGTCTGGATCAAATCCCCAGACATTTCCCTCTTCCCCACAGGAAACTCAGAATGTGCTCTTGTAGGAATAAAAAGGCCACTGCAAGAACCTCAGCATTTCCACTCAATGGGATACACAGACTGCAGGCGCTTTCCTACCATCTGCAGTGTCTGGCATGATTTTTGAAGGTAATTAGCTAAGACAAGAGGTACAGACCATTGCCAGGAGACTGATGGGGACCTGCTCTAGTCCTCCTAAGCTTTTGGCTCCACATGAGCTGGGAAGACATTTAAAACCCTGGGAGAGCCATTTTCTGTGTTTTCTCCACTCTTTCATGAAGGTAGAGCTGCGTGAGAGAAAGCACTACCCAACCAAGTAGTACGTGATGGATGACTCGATGAAGGAAAAGTAAAGAACTAAAAGTATAAGAATCTTTTCGTTGAACCTATAGTGACATGTGAATACTACACCAGCCGAGCAATAGTTTCCAGTAGGCTAAGTGTGGCTGTTCAGTGGCCTCTTTGTGAAGAAGCTGAATGAGAGTGTGGCAGGAGATGAAGGACACTCAGAGTGCAGCTCCAAAGGCCTTCCTGTCTGATGGGCCCTCAGCTCAGGCAGCATGCAGGCTCAGCATAGCCGTTGCTGCTTCAGGGCGGATCATACCCAGTGCCTTGCAGAGTTAGCCAGAGAGGGTGATCTCCTTGGGGAACAAAGGGGCTGCATCTCGTTGACCCCACTGTATCCTCATGAAACTAATACTTGGAACCTTACAACACAATACAATGAAGATATATGGATGTGTATAGCTGATGATAAAATTGAGTATTTTGATTAATTACGAAGATCCTCTATTCTAAGCATGAGGACATGAAGGCCAGCTTTCGGCAAGGGTTTACTTCTAACTGAATAGATGTTGAAACGGACGCTATCATGATGAAACCTCAGTCTGGCTTCACCTGTGACTGGCAAAGAAGTCACTTCATTCATCCAGCTCCCACAAAGAGGCTTCCTGGGTAGACAGACAAGCCACGTCTTCACTCTACAAGCTCTTTTGCCATCATTCCCCCTAGAGTCACATTGGGGAACAAGGATATGATTTTTTTTTTTTTTTAATGGGAGATTCTGGCCTTTCTTGGAAGAAACAGCAAGCAAAGATCCAGCCTTATGTGGACAAACATGGTTGTGTCTGCCCCAATGTAGCGGTTTCTCTTAATAGCTCTATGTGCTCTGGATTTAGCTGAGTATCTTCCATTTAAGCAAAAACAGAGACTAACTTAAATAAAGTGCTTTATTTAGTTTCATCAAGGTCTGATCTTATGAGAGAAGCCTTCTGAGAACTAGCCTTCTCTCTTATGAGAGAAGCTAACTCTGAGAACTTAGAATAGCAGTGAGAGCTCCCTTCAGTCTCCTAGAGATATTGGCTCTGCCTATACGGATGGTGCCAACCAGTTCCAAGCCCCACAGCTACCACCCGCAGGAGCCAGGACTGAAGTCCAGTCTCTAGAAATCAGGCCCATGATTTTTTTCACAAATCCTTGTCTTTAATTTCATATTTAAACTCTTTCAATGGAAAACGGTACGCTCATAAAAACATACGTCTCTCCACTGGCTGTTGGCCAAGCAAGCAAAGAGAGCAGATAGCTATTAGGAATGAAGCAGTGAGGCTTTCTCTGGAGACAGAATGGCCTACTTGGTTAGGAGTAAAGCTAGCTAAACATGCCAGCCTGCGACGCTGTGCAGATGAAGCAGCCCAGTAGAAACTGAGTTCTCTCCTGGAGACACTCTTAAAAAACTCCAAACAATGCCTTGTATCACTGGCCAAGCTTCCACTATTCCTGATTTGAAAGATGGCAACCTCCTTGGAAAAACAGTAGGACTGGACCAAGTTTCAGATCAGACATGATTGCTCAAGAATAACTGTTCTAACAATAACCACGATAATGCAAACCAGCACTATGACCCCTGGCCTCATAACCATGTTGGTTCTCTAATCAGTATCGTCCCATGGGTCAGGTACAATATGAATGGATTAATAGGCATTATATTTATTTGTTGATTTGTATTATTTTATTTTATTGCTTATGAAAGACAATCAAAATTATTTCCATTTATGTGCAGGCTCTGGCTCCCAGTTGACTGATCTCCTCTTCTGAGAAAAAAAGCCTTCTTAGGATTGACTTATTGTATCTCTGCCTATAAAATAAACATAATCCAACAATTCTGAGTTTATGCCCTGCATTCTTCACAGTAATGCCTCTCAAGTGATCACAAAGGGATTTCATTTCAAAGTATAAGATTCTTTGGAGAACAACTGAATAATTTCTGTAGCATTTTATTATTTGTGATTATTTATTGACCCAGTAATTCTATCTCTGGGCCCCTGCAACTAAGATTACAAATATAATCCCCATGGAGACAAACAGGTACCAGAGAAGACATGAAGGAGTAGGGATATAGAAAAATATACACATGTTTGGGAAGCCCTGTGATTCCTATTTGGATACTTACAAATACACAATGATGAAAGTAAAGTGATGCTATTCCCTTTGATTACTTGTCATGGCCAAAAGTTAAGGCATGATTCTTGATAGGGAATTAGCTAAAAAAATTATCATATATTTGTGTGTGACACCACGCTGCCATATACTTATCTGTTCTGAAATGGTAAGAGGAGAAAAGCAAGCTGAAGTGTACTCAGTAGCATAGAGTTCTATATTTTTTTCTTATAACAGGGAGCTCACACTTTTGACTTCATAAACTTTCATATCATTTGACTAATTTTACAAAAAGCTAGCAGTGCATTAATAATTAAAGCATTTCTTACATGAAATGAAAATAATGACACTGTGATTTCCTAAATAATTCCAAAGGATATAGGCAGACTAAATACAGGAGGGCAAAATCAAACAGAAAAATCAGATTACTTGTAGAAACCCTTCCACACTCCAAGGACGGCAAAGCCTGTATGACTCAGAGTCCAACTGCTCTTCATCTACTTCATTAGCCAATGCTAGAGGCTGATGGATCTCATTTCCAACAGCAGGACTTTCTTCCCTATGAACTGCCACCAAAGCAACTTTCACCGGTTTGCCTCGAACTCAAGTGCTTTTCTTATGTGGCTGCACCCACTAGCAAGGCTGCCTTAAGGACCAAAGGGACATCCATGAAGGGGAGGAGCCAATAACTGACTGACTGACAATGAAAATCACCAGTGAAAGGAGAGCAACTCATTATCTGATGTGGCAAAGAATCCTGTGAAGAGCCAGATCCAGGGGAGTCCTGACTGCCACATGTGCAGAACAGACAGTCATGGGACGTGGCACAGAACGGTGCAGGCCTGAAACATCAGCAGAGACACCAAGCACCCAGAGAGTCAGGCCTTTGCATGCCCCATCCTCAGCTACAGAAGATGCCCCTGGCACTAATGCAGCTCAGAGGCAGGGGTGAGAAACAGTCTGCATCCACCTATTAGTTCATTTTGATCTCCCACTTAAGTTTGCAAGGATTTTCAGAGCTGTACAAACCCAATTAAGCTTAATAAAAGTCCAATGTAGACTTGCAAAGTTCAAAGTCATTTGCTTTAATCTACTTAGGCTAAAATTTCCCAAAAGAAACAAACAAAAACTCAATTCAGTTTTGCCCTCAAACAGATTATGCTTCTTACTAAACTAGCTGCAGTCCTCATATAGAAACCTACAGGAGCACGCTTCCTTTGAACTGTTAGTGAGGAGAAGAGAGAATAACTCTAAGTTAATGAATCCAGTTCTATCCTTTTTTGGCAGGAGAGAGAAGTGGCTGTGAATAGAATTATAATGGGGCAACTTCATAGCCACAAAGAGGCTGCTCCCACCAGCAAGGCTGCCTTAAGGACAAAAGGGACATCCATGAAGGGGAGGAGCCAATAACTGATTGACTGACAATGAAAATCACCAATGAAAGAAGAGCAACTCATTATCTGTCTGTCACCTCCAACTTCCGAGTGCCCACTGCACACCAGGCATCATTCCATGAGGACGAGTTAAACTGTCCTCAGAGAGCTGACATTTTCTTGGAAGTGAAACAGGAATAAATGACAAATTCATAGGTAACATTTATTTATTGGATGAAAGGCATATGAAGAAGACAAAGCAGGGTAAGGTGGTGAATGATGCGTCTTCTCCCCTAGAATGAGAGGAAGAAAAGTCACCTAAGAAGGTGACTTTTGACCAGAGATCTGGAATATGTAGGAGTGGAGAATGGGACAAGCCATATGGCTTATGAGAAAAGAATGGTCCAGGTAAAGGAAGCAAGGTCAGTGAAATAAGGATGAGTAAAGTGACACTGAAGAACACAGGAAAGATGGAGTAAGGCTGTAGAAGTGACTGCTGGAGGTGAACTCAGAGAGACGATAGGTACCAGATCTCATGGACTCCGCAGGCTACTTACTGTTAGAGCATAGGGTGTTTTCCATTAAGAGCTATAGAAGACACACCAAAGCCAGGCTTGGGCTGACACATAACATAAGAGGTTTGTTCATGTGGCAGTCTGGACATACTCTGTGGGCCTCTGATCACCTGGCTGCCCACTGATGTCCTTAAATTTCTGAGTGTCCCATTCAAGAATAACTAAACCAGAAGCTCTGCAGGCAGGACCCAATTCTTAATCTCCCCATAGAGGTTCTCATGCATAGTCAAGTTTCAGAAGCCCACCCACAGAGAGATACAGTTGAAATGAAGATGTCACAGAGGTGGGGGTGGGGTGGGGGTACTACAGTGTTCCAGGTGAGAGATGACAGTGGCTATGAGTGGCCATGGCAGTAAGAGCCCTGACTTAACTGTGCATCAGAATCACCAGAAACTTTGGAGCACCTGTCGAACATGGATTTCTGGTCCCACTCCAGAGGCTCACCTCATTCAGCTCAGCCACCTACTATTTATTTTTTAGGCGCTTGTAGCAGGTCTGATGCCAGTGGGTTAAACCCAATATTCAAAAAATAGCCCACAAAAGATGAGGCCTGAGCAGAGAGTAGAATTAGAGATTAAGAAGTCACTGGAGAAAGCTGTTTCTGTAGGTTGCTAAGACTGAGGTTTAAATTTAAGAATTTAATAATCCAGGGAAGGAAAAATAGCAAATAGCAGCTATAGATCCTGAGGACAGTTTTAAAGATGCTCATGTCAATCTAAGAAGGTAAGAACTTCAGACACCAACCACATCGAGGAAGCAGGATAAACTAGCTGTAGCTTCATCTTTCTTGAAGAGAGGGCAGACCTGTACCTAGTGCTCTGCAGCTGCTAAGCTGGGCTTCACGTTCGCAGTTGTTCCTTGAAATACCAATAACACCCCTCTTCCTCTCAGGATGGAAGAAATGACTGGGGGCAGAGGAAATACATAATCTGTGCCATGCTGGCCCGAGAACCAGGCGGAATGGCGCATGCCTGTAATCCTAGGACTAGGGAGGCTGAGACAGGAGGATCACTACAAGTCCAACTGCATAGTGAGACCCTATATCAAACAAAACATTACAAAATTTTGTAAAAAAAAGAAAAAAGGGATTCTTTTATTTAAGAATGAAATTTAATGATACATCAATTGTTTCTACTTTTTAAAACATGCCATGTATATGCATTAGATGTGTAAATGAAATTTGCTCCACAAACGGTTCAATAGCTATGGGTAGCTATATTCCCGAGCTCTAACTTTTAATTCAATAAGTGGCAATGTCCACATTGCATATGTAAAATCATCTTCATCCCTTCTCATCTTTCTCTCATCTCTCTAGATCCAACTAAATTATTCCCTAAAACACCTCTAGGATTTCTCAGGATGATGAATGACTTCTGCTTCAGAAAGAGGGCTTCTGCTGTCCTTTTGGTTTAAAGATAATTTGATACTACTGAACCCCTTTTAATCCCAAAATATTCCTAACCAACTTCTAGTGTTCTTTGCTCTTTCTGTCATTTTTGGTGCAGGGAAGTATTTCTGAATAAAATCTTTAATTTCTAAGTAGGAGTCAAGGGCTAGACCCTGATTATTCACAAAAATGCTTCATAAATCACTGCCAATAGGAATCTTCATGTAAATACTGGGAGTAGATATGGGCTCCAAGAAGTTGACTCCACAGGAAACAGTTTTATTGAGCAGGCTGCTTTAATCTAGACACCGTCATGCTCCTAATAAAAGAAGAAACATCCTTATCCAGAACGATGAGAGAGGCAAGTAAAGTAATACTGCCCTGAGCAGCAATAAAATGGGATAAATTGAATTAGATTACAAAAGTAATAAAATCCTAACCAATGAATATCATAGATCATTATGAAAAATGGACTGTCATTTTGGGGATGCTCTGAGAGTCTATGTAATCCCTTTCCTTCCAAGCACAAATGCCTGATACTTCATGTGTGATATTGAAATTATCCCAGTTCAAAAAAGAATGTCGCTTGTAATTTTCTGGCCCTGGGATTTGAGGGAGGAAAGTTCAGTTTTACGTGACAGGTGGTGTAAAAGAGAAGGAGCTGAGTATCCTCGGGAGCCCAAGCCCACGATCTGGGGTGGGTGCACCAGAACAAAGGAAATTACACACAACTTAATGGAGCAGTAAAAGTCAAACTACAAATACCCTCTGTGGCAGGTGATAAAATTGATTCTACCACTCAGCTCCACTGGCTTCATTCAGAGGCAGGGCTAGTGTATAAACTATGATTTTTAATTTTATGTATTGTTCATGTTCTGATGTTCCTGTGTTGCTAAGCTTGGAGGGACTGTCACTCAGAATTAGTTAGCTCATTCTTGGAGATGGCAAACGACCTGCCCTTGAGTGTATCTTAGATATGCAAAACCCAACCAATTTATGGCCCAGCCCCAAGAAGTGGTACCTGACCTCACCACTCCCGAGCCAAGTATCAGATGGCTCCCACAGGACACCTTTCACACCTCTGTGCCTGCTGAAATTATTCAGACTGCCCAATTTTAAACTGCTTGCCCAGCTTCATTCTTCTTTTCTTTAGAAACCCCTAGCATGCTTTCTTGTGTGGCCTTTCTTGGTATGGCATGTCTTTGTCTTGGAACTTATCAACTTCACAATAAATTTCTTCTTTTGTGATATTTCTGTCTGTAAACAACTTTTTTTTTTTTCAGAACTGGGGATTGAACTCAGGCCCTTGCACTTGCCAGGCAAGCACTT
>NDGM011221789.1:512-20503 GCA_002564305.1 Octomys mimax
AAGAAAGAAAGAAAGAAAGAAAGAAAGAAAGAAAGAAAGAAAGAAAGAAAAAGAAAGGCTCAGTTTTATGAGAATAGAAACATGAGATGAATTCTGTCAAAGGTGCAGAAAGGAGCAATTGGGACAAAAATATGTATTTTATTTTGTTTCTTTTATATTTTATCAGAGAGAGTCATGCTACATAGTTCACACTGGCCTTGAACACACTTTGTGTCCCAGGCTGGCTTAGAACTCATAGTGATTCTCCTGCATCAGCTTCCCAGATGCGGCGACTATAGATGCGTGTCTCCTCGTGTGATACATATGGGTGCTTTTTTCTCTGTTCCCATGACTTGCTACTAACTGATATTGGAGTTTAGGTGATTCAAGAACATTTGAAATGCTTGCAATGACAGAAATATTTGTATGAATATGAAGCCATGGAGTGAGGTTTTTCTTTTCAAATTGTCTGTTAATAGCCTATCATTTAACTTTTTGGATGCTTAAGTTTCTTTAATTGCAGAATGTGACTGATATTTGAAAATATATTATTATGATAAGCACTAATGGACAGTATATGTGAGTCTTTTAAACTTTTAATGAATCCTGATTTTGAAACTAATTTCATCTCTATAATCAATGTAAATATGTAGTTTTCATTGACACATAGACTAATATGTTACATAGACTTAGATGTACTGGGGATGCAGCGTACCAAGAAAAATTAAAGACAGTGAATGCAGGTGGCACTCAAAATGTCAGCAATAATAGGTGTACAGATGCTGTTATTCATAGTTCCATCAATTTAACTAAATTATAAGAATGTATTATTTTCCTTATATTGCCAGATATATAACATACACAACTCACAAGGTAAATGAGTACTACTGTATTTTAAATAAGACAGCTGTATTTTACATTAATTCATGTTTAGAATGGAACTGTGTAGAGTTCACATATAGATGTTACTTTTTCCTTTTGATAAGTACTGTGGTTTTGATTTATAGAAGCATAATAATAAAGAAAAAACATTATCTAAAAGCAATAATGCATTTTTCCAGTGCTTTGCAATCCAATCAATTTAAAACAAATAGTCCTGACCTTTGTACAACTGTACAATAGTACCCCATCTACATCAATTTGTACTCCTTGATCATATCACCTAAAAGGATGAATAAGATGAGCTTTAAAAAATATTGAATTTTAATATTACTCTCATTCACATTTGTAGTACTCATAGCTGAACTCTTTATAATGGTGATTTAAGGTTATTGGCTGAGTTTGATACAGAGAGAGGAAAAATAGGGTGCCCACTGGAGAGCTTACAGGAACACCAAAAATTTCTTCCTATATTACATGTCGTAACCATATGTAGTTTATCAAACCTGTTCATATTTTTTTCTTCTCTCTTTTTTTTTTGATATTTTTAGGGAAGTGTCTACAGGGTGTTCAGGGTCTCACTACTAGATCAGACTCCTAATGATTTTCCTGTCTTTACCCTCCCAAGAGCTGGGATCACAGGTGCACGCCACCACAACCAGTCTCAATCTCTGTCATGTGTGCCCCGGGGGCGGGGCCGGCATGACAGGCCCAGGGATCACCCCCAAAATATAGATGTTCTCTTTTTAATTGTAAACATATATGAAATTATTACTTTATTAAGCATTGCAAGGAAAAGTAGCATTTAATAATTTCTAACTTTTTTTTTTTTTTTTTGGTGGAACTGGGGATTGAACTCAGGTCCTTGCGCTTGCCAGGGAAGCACTTATTCCACTGAGCCATCTCCCTGGCTAATAATTTCTAACTTTAATCGCAGAAAACAAAAACTCATTCTCTTAGTTGAGGATGTCACAAAAAGCACAAGGAGTAAAAGTGGAGCTCACACTGAAACACGTCTAGGGGAATATTCGTGAGCGTAGAGGAGAGAGTGAACAAAGGTAGAAATACAAATTCACATTGGTAGAGTTAAATGTACATTTCTTCAAGTAGGTCTAGCAATATTTTCACTTCTGGATAAAACTTGCATTCATTTAATTTCAATTTCTCTGTTGTTCCTTGCTGCACAAATTCTCTTTAATCTAAATGTGTTTTGAATATAAAATAATAAGAGGTGAATTATGTATTCTATGCCAGAGCATACATTTCTCCACTGCCTCCCTCACTGCCCACAAATATTTCTTTTTCTGTCCCACTCAAGGTTGTCTTCCACAGTATAACCAAAGTAGCATTGCTCTTTACTTTGTGGCACAGAGGGGAGCCCTGGTAGCTGACACCCTTGGTTGGATGCTTGATGCAGCAGGTGCTTGCCTTTCTGATGCTACTCTGTATTATTCCTTTCACTTTCCTCACTGGCATATTCCTGGCCAACATTTCCTTAATCTTTCCTTTAACACTTCAAGGTGCTGGATTCTCATTCTCCTGGCTTTGACCACTTCACATGGCTGACTCGTGTGTGTGTGTGTGTGTGTGTGTGTGTGCGCGCGCGCACGTGTGTGTGTGAGAGAGAGAGAGACAGAGAGAGAGAGAGACAGAGAGACACAGAGAGACACAGAGACACAGAGACAGAGACAGAGAGACAGAGAGACAGAGAAACAGAGACATTTGGGTCTCACCTTAAATGTCTTCTCTTTGGAATATATTATTGTATTATATAATATTTATCAAATTTTGTATATAATATTTATCTATGAAAATATTTTTCTTGGACATGTATTTATTGTTTCATGATCTATTTTGGCAACAGGGATTTTGCTTTTGTATGTCAGTGATGTGTTTGTGGTACCCACTATTCAATCTTAGGATATTCAATAGTATCCTCTTGTTAAGAGGATATTATTTTCCCATATTTCTCTCTAAATTATTGAATGTTCTGTGCATGGAAACCTCCCAATAACAGATTGTTAAATCTCTGTATTGTTTTATCCCAATAAAATTAATCATGGCTTAGATTTATTATATGGGATATACCATCACATACAGTGCTAAAGTTCTCTTTTCTTTATGTATTTAGCACATGGTCTCCAGGGTCTCACTATACAGCTCAGACTCGTAGTGATCCTTCTGTTTTCAGCCTCCCAACCTCTGGGATTACAGTTGTGCACCACCACTCCCAGTCGCAATTGCTATCTCAGCATTACCTGGGGGCAGGGCCAGCACAGCATGTGTGTTGGGGGTTTAACCCCTTCCCTAAACTGCCTAAGCAGGCACTTCAGTCTGCTGAGCTATCTGGCCAGCCCCTAAAGTTTTTAAACTGGTAGTTCACCCAAAAGTAATTTTAACCCGATATGCCCAATGACTATTCTTCCTTTGTGAAACAAAAATAGAGCTTGGGACCTGCGCTGAAGTCTAAATATTTTACCAAGAATGAATCTTATTATTTTTGAAGAGTTCACTACTATTAATGACAGACTCTAGCCTGAACAAATTCATTGTCAATGAAATGCAGTAGTTTTCTTGTTATATTATGCATAATTTAGAAAAATGTCAATTAAATTGAGATGATATGTAAGGCAGAAAAATAGAGCTTAATTTTCATATTATGACTGGATGTTCAAGGGGTACAAATTTGCAAACTTTAATTGAACTGCAGGAAGAGACAAAAATATGGTGATGAGAGAAAAATATAAATCTTTGGCTTCTTCATTATAAAGTCAGTTTTACATTAATTTCCTCCAAAAGCAGACCACAGATTAATTCAACTTCTACAACAACAACTCCTTATAAGAATCTCCCTAAAAACCTTCACTATTTCTTTAGAGATTTGAAATGAAGACTGTGGAACACAAATTTGGCATATGATAAATATTGAATATTGAATAGTAGAAAGGCTTGGTCTGTGTAGTAAAAAAATAATACTTGCTGAGCCACATTTTAACAATTAATTATGCTCAGCAATGGAAAACAATTTCTAAATTGCAGTGGATGTGATTGTTTTCTGGAACAAATGAACAAGCATAATTTATACTGTGTGCTCCACTTGGCAATAGCTAGGAAATTTAATTGAGTCTGGTAGAGGGAAGAAGGGAAACATGACAGCGCTGATAAAACTGGACACTCTCCAAGATGCTCATTAATCACGTGACTAATCTGAACATGAATGCATCATGCAAATTAGAGGTGAAAGAGGCATCCTGGTTTGGAGAGATACCAGCATGTGAAATTGTGTACATTCTTTATACTGCATCAAGCGGGGGCATGGCATGTGTCAATGTCATGCTTTAATTGGAATATGGCAGTGGGTGGAACATGTTTTAGAATTAAACATAAATTTCCATAAGATTTAGCCTGGTTAAAATGGCATCCAACGATGCAGAAAAGCAATTATGAAATTGTCTTTGAAAATACCAGGGAAATAGTCAGGCCATTCCAAGAAGTGGGATGGGTTATGAAAATACTCTGGTTTTCTAATTTGTACAAACTACACCAAGAGCAATATTGCCTAAAATTTCTCTTTTTCCATTATAGTTATATTGAAATGAGAAGCATTTTAACTCTATAGTAGAAGTCTTCTCCTTTCTACTCCCAAAGAGGAGAAATTTGTATACACACACACACACACACACACACGCATCACACACACCACACAAAGCAAAAATTTTCACCTAACATGCCTTTTCTCTTACATGAACCCTAAATTTTTAGTCAGATATACTTAATGAAAAATATAGCTAACATGTTCTTGTATTATTTTTCTTTGAAAACATTATGTAAAAATACAAAATATTTATGACTCACTTGTATATATTCAATTAAAATTTTTTCATTATTGGCATGGGGAATTGGAATTTTTTAGGCATTCCATTTTTGAATAAACACAGATATTTATTTTTGCATAGTTTGACATTATTTGTAGTAGTAAGAGTTTTCCACATGTCCTACTTATCAGATAATAATTTTTCTGTTTCATGTTTTCAACTTATTATCTTATTTTATTCACCCCAAAATGTAAGAAAATAATTATAGCCCACTACATTCTACCACAGTTAGGAAAATGAGAACCACAATCTTTTGGCCTCTCAAGGTTATAAAACTATTAAAAAATGATCATTTATTAAAATAGAAGAAATGTCTATAATTATCTGGGTCAGTTTATATGTTTAATATTTTTCTCAAACAAAAAATATACAAACTTACTGCCATTTCTAGAAGTTTAACATATGCTATGAAGTTTAGTGCTGCATGGTATGAGAAATTATATTGCATAAAAGTTTGAATAAGTCAAATATTGTTCATTTTAATTTTTAGATTACTGAAGATATATATAAATAATGTACACTTTGATACATTACTAGAAATAAAGGCATTATTGTAATCACTACAGTTTTTCAATCACTGCAAAAGCTCTCCTTGTGCCCTGTTAGCTGCAAGTATTCCCTATTCTAGCTTTCTTAAATTACTTTCTAAGTTTTCTTCTTTATAACACCACCAATGCTTGGTAGTTTACCCTTACCTTCTCTATCAAAAGTTTCATGTGTTCAGAGGAGGAATTTTTAAAAAGTAACTAGATTTGGAGTATGGTATGCTTTTCAATAGATCCAGTGAGGAGAGTTCATCCCTACTGTGGCTCACTCTCCTCTCTGATTTCTCATTCTATGAGGTGAGCAGCTTTCATCAGCCATTTTTGTTCACTGTGATCTTCCTGCCTTGAACCATCTGATCATGGACGGAATCCCCCCAAACTCTGAGGAAATTTAAGCCTCTTCCTTGCTTAAACTGTGTGAGCTATGTATTGTTTCTCAATGACAGAAGAGCTGATTTTTACAGAAAATTCACACTAGAGAAGTAGAGTTTTTGCACCTAAATATGTGGTCTACAATCCTTTGAAACTGGTTGAGTGGGAGGTGTTTGGAAAGATTGGGAGAAGCAGGCTAGAGAAAGCAATGAATACGGCAAATGGAGTACATGGACAGTTCTAATCAGTGTTCAGAAAACCAGAATATTGATAAGAACGTGAATATTAAGTGACAAACTTCTAAGGTCTATTAGGACCAGGGCTCTACTGGTAACTGGGCTAGAGGCCATGCATATTCCATTCTGGCAAAGATTTGTTGATATTGAATGCATGTATTGAGACTCTCCAGAAGGCTGAAATTAGGCATAATTAATCTTGTGAAGGAAATTTCAGGACAGCCCAACTTTCAGGCTATGGAATTGGTACAGTTAGCTATTTTGAGTGAGAGACAATGTCAGAGAAATTTAAAAACTTAAGTTTTGGCTCCCAAAGAAACACATAAATGTGGTTGCTAAAGATATAGCATGGAGGAGAAATAAGGGGAAGAATCAGGGGTGCTGAAACCAATTAAGGTGTGATATGCACATGTACCAACCCACAAGAGGAATATGAATATTATGTACTGCAACATATACAAATAATGAACAGTCAGAAAAGATAAAGCCACAAAACTTGTGACAGGGTAATAGAAATATGTCCCTACTGGTACCTCTTAAATGACTAGATTCAAGGGTACAGAAGGGTAAAACTGCTTTGACAGACTTTGCTTTGAGGAAAGAGTACCAGAGTGCTCACTCAGTGATAGCTACCTAAAGTGTGTCTCCTGGTGCAGCCACCCACGGATTCAAAGCCCCCTCTAACAGAGGTTCCGGGAGGGGTGATTTCTGCTTCAGCAGACTGTAAACTATGGCATTAGAATTGTGCTGCTGGATTTTCAGATGAAGAATGCAGGAGTGATAGCATCAAAGAAGTTTTCACCCAGATTTCAAAGAAAGGTCTGGCGGATGAGGTAATATGCAAAAGTGGTAAAAGTGAATCATGGGATATAATGTGGACCTCAGGAATGTAGAGCTTCTAGGAAAGCAGTTCATCTGCTGAGGACAGCTCCAGGTCCATGGGTTGTGAAGATCCAGCCCCAAAGGATGGCCATGCAAGTGGCACAGGCAAATCCATAGGGCAGTGTTGCACAAGCCTTTTGTAGTTCACATAAGACCACAGCCTGCCCTGGAGGCTGCGCATGAATAATTATAAATTATAATATTGGCCTTACTCAATTTTGGTCTTGGCTTAGCTTCATGTATTTCTATTCTTCCATCCCTCTTTCAGAATAGCATGTTTTGTTCTGCAACAGTGCATGATGCAGGTATTCAATTTTCCCCTTTACAAGGGTTCCTAGCTAAGGGGTTGTCTTAAGTCTCTGAAAACGCATTTCACTTGGACTTTGAAGCATTGTTGGAACTTTTAAGGCTTAGGCAACTCTTAGAGCTTTTTAAAAGTGGTTGTTGTTGGGAGTGCAAACTGGTACAACTACTAGGGAAATCAGTACGGAGACTCCTTAAAATGATAGGATTGGAGGTCTCATTCAAGCCAGCTATTCCCTTCCTTGGTATTTTTCCAGAAAAACTGAAAACCTCATACCACAGCGATATATTTGCACCCATGCTTATAACAGTGCAATTTGTCATAGCTAAATCCTGGAAACAACTCAGAAGACCATTATCTGAAGAAGGGCTACAGAAGACGTGGTATTTTTACACAACGGAGTATTATTCAGCTATAAAGCAGATAAATTTGGGTCTTCTACTGGTAAATGGATGCAACTAAGTGAAATAAATCAGACTTGCATGTACGAACATTGTTTTGTCTCCTTAGTGTGAAAACTTGAAAGAGAAATATGGTATCTGAAAGATGAAATGGACACTGGGAAAAGGGATTGAATTTATTCAAAAGGAAATAGTTGCTGAGTTGAGGAGAAGGACAGGAGAGGGAGTAGGGGAAAGAGATTTATCTATGTATGTAAGCAGGACAGTTTGGATATCAAACTGGTCTACTGAAAAGAGCACATAATACTCAATTTGTTTTGTCTTTTTTTAATTGTAGTTTTTGTTTTCTTACTTTCTTATACATTTCTTTCTTCTTCCAATTTTATATGCATATATCTGGTAATATGAATAACTAGTTAGAAGACAACACTGTGTATTACAACAAATATTATAAAATTCATAATACTTCATTAAGTGAAATTCTATATCACCTATAATTATTTTAAATTTTAATTTGTACTCTCTTTAAAAATAAAAAGATAAAGTTGGTTGGATTATGAAGATGCTATTTTCATCAATAGATTAATTCACTGATGAATGTATACGCTTTTAGGAAGGGGGAACCAGCTGAAAACTGAAATGGAGGCCACACCCTCCACATCTTGACAGGGAACTTGGCAGTATTACGCCCATGTCCTCAGACTTTTCAGAAGGCTGAAATTGGAATCATTGGAGGTGTGACTCAGAGAAATTTGTTCTCCTGCATTCCTCCATTCTTTCTGTCTACTGGACATGAGAAACTTTCCTTCTCCAAGCCCACCCACAATGTCATTTCTGCCTTGAAGCCAGCCTACCATGGGCTGAATCGCCAATGCTGAACAAATTACACCTGGCTTCCTTTAACGTGTGGACTGATATGTGTCAGAGCAATAGGAAAGCAGATGAGTACCATCCCTCCTTATAGATAAGTGTACACTTTTTGCAGCTCACTAGAATAATAAATTTCTGGAAGCTAGAGACCAGTTCCCTGAGCACCTCTTGTCTCTTATAGAGCACCTCTTATGGAATCAAAAGGTAACATATACTAATCTCATAATGTACCCATCAATTTATAAATCTTGGGACAAAGGTAGTGTGGTTGGTGAAGAGATTTTTTTTTTTTAATTTTAGGGAAGGGTCTACAGGGTGTTCAGGGTCTCACTACTAGATCAGACTCATAGTGATCCTCCTGTTTACAGCCTCCCAAGAGCTGGGATTACATGCTTGTGCTACCACGCCCAGTCTCAATTGCCATCTCAGCATGCCCTATGGGCAGGGCCAGCACTGGTGAAGAGATTAGCACCAATCACAAAGAACCAATTGCATTGTACAGGGGCAAAAAGAATGGTATCTCAAGGGCATCTCAAGAGCAAACAATGCTTTGCACTTTGCAAGACTATGGTGTAAAGTTTTCTGACACAATAGTTCTTTTCTTTCCCTGACATCCCTTTTTCTTAGTTTATATCACACTTTGTCAGTGAGGCAATACATTCAAAGCTTTGGAAGTATGCATGTATGAACAGAATGTAGTCACTGATCCTGTAGACTCAATAATCTAATAGGGAAATAATGACCAATATAAATAATTATGATGCAAAAATGTAGTGTGGAAAATATTATAGAAATGGGCCCTCTGTGAATGACAGTAGCAAGTGGCAGTTATTCCTTCAAATCTGGTGAATGGTCTCATAGAGGAGGAGAAGTCCATGAGTCATGAGAATTAGTTTGAGGCAGAGATAGTATATGGTCATTTATTCTAGAAAGAAGATCACTAAAGGAAAAGCCTGGACTCAGCAAAATGAGCTAATTGTACTTCCCAGAAAGCACAGGCTCACTGGAGGCATTTGAACTTTCCCAGTAGATTTGATTCTGCTTATTAGGAAGTCTTATTTTGTGACTCATGCTAAAAAAAAAGAAAAGAAAACATACTTTTGAAAATTATTCAAGGAAAAGGGACAGGAAAAGTAGGGAAAAAAGAAAAATTGTTATGTATTCTGTCCATGTACCAACTCCTCAGAAGAAACAATCTATGTACTGCAAACATACTAACAAAGGGAGAAAAAATAAAATTATTTTAAAATGTTTATATAATGTCTTTTTTCTTTTTTGTATTTCAAGGAAGGGTCTATAGGGTGTTCAGTGTCTCACTACTAGATCAGACCCGTAGTGATCTGCCTGTTTACAGCCTCCCACGAGCTGGGATTACAGGCCAGTGCCACCACACCCAGTTTCAATTGCCTCTCAGTGTGCCCCAGGGCAGGGACAGCACAGCAGGCCCAGATCAAATCCCTGGCCCCTGCCTATATGATATCTTAAGATAGCTAGAAATTCTCTGGTGTATTTCAAGAGAAGGACTGTGATGTGTGTTTCCATAAAACATCTCCAAGTACAGTTCTGAGTGAGCTGATGCCACTCTAAGCAAAGCAAAGGAAAAAGGTATTTTTCTTTCCTAGGCATAGTGGTGTAGGCCTTGAGAACAGGAACTACAGAACCTTTAGTAAATGGATCAGACCCCATTTATTAGCGTTCTTCACCTTCAAAAATAAATATGAAAATAGTAATCATGAAATAAAAGGGCTTGCCATAGAGGCATGATGTTTCAAAATGAAAACACCCTCAAAAGTATCCAAAGTTGTCAACTATGACAAAAAGACAGAAACTATGCATAACAGTCGAAAGAACCACAGGGCTGGGGGGTCGCAGGGCCAATCATACCAGGATCTTGCACTTGGTCTGCTGAATGAGGCAGAAACGTTTCCTGCTGCGTAAAAGGGGACAGGCTGAACATCTTTGAGGCTTTGGGCTTCAGGAAAGTGAAGTGTTACTTCCTACCAAAGTGAAGAGTATGACACAGTATTCTAGAAAATATAATGAGCATTCTCTTAGAGAGAGACTTAGGAGTACAAAAAAAAATCACAATAATGGAGAGGAGGCACCACCATGGTGGTGTAAGACATACAAAAGTTTTTATTTTTAATAAACAGCTTACCAGCTAGTTAAGTACCATAAGCCATCAAAGAATAGTCCCTTATATTCTAATGATTACTCAGTTAAATAAAAGTCAAAAAGTAGATGTTGTGAGCACTGAGTTAGTTTTGATTCAATAAATTTTTAGTAGGAAAAATATTGTATGAGACCCTTTCTTAAAATAAGAGGCTTTTATTCAGAGTTAATAGAATAAACTGATTAAGAGAGGTCAATATTTTAGTAGTGTCACTCAAAAAATAAGTCACACACACACCTAAATTTGCATGCTTATTTTGAGACTGCCTTAAAGATAATTCTACTTCTTTGTAGTATTAGTTATGTACTAATACTACTAACTTATTAGTATTAGTTATTATTTCCCAATTAAAGCAAAAGAATGTCATGATGGAATGTGGCTTCAGTTTTCTGTTGTTCTTATAAAAATGAGCATGCACACCATGTTTTATGAGCTCAACAAGGTGCAGTTATTGCACAACACACCTGAGAGGAATGGAGCAGCATAGAGACCAGGCCAGATCTCTCTTATAGGGTCTCTTTTTAAGAGAATAAAAAAAAAGTTAAAAACAAAATACATAGAAATAATACAGAATTTCACTAAACAAGGTGATAGGCATTCAACAATGGTTGTTATATTGTATGTTGTTGTCTTCAAATTAGTTGTTTAGGTTACCAGATATAGACAGAACATCTTTTTATATTTCTTTTCTTTCTTTTATTTTTTTATTTCTTCAGAACTGGGGATTGAACTCAGGCCCTTGTGTTTGCAAGGGAAGCACTTATTCCACTGAGCCATCACCCCGGCCCCATATCATGTTTTAAAATAATGTAAATTTATTTTCATCGTTGTTCCAGAGATTAGCATTCTGACATAGTTCTCAATGAGATAAATAAAGGAACAGAAGAACTATATTCCTGTATTCCTCTTTAGAGGCTTTAGGAAGAAATCTGGCTTTATACTTTTCTTTGTCTAAAGAAATGCAGCCTGCCTCCATTTCTTACTTCATGTCCCTTTCCTAGTCCATCCGACCAGCAATTGAACATCTCTAATCTACTCTCTTTCTCTTCCACTTTCATTTTAAAAGTTATAGGGTTGAGTCTGGGTAGATAGCTCAGGAGGATAAGTGCTTGCCTGGCAAGTGCAAGGGCCTGAGTTCAATCCCCAGTTCCACCAAAAAAATAGGGTTTAATGGGGTACATTTGAAAGAAATAACAGCAATCTCTATATTCTGGGATCAGTTGATTAACAACATTCAAAGTATTCGCAGCATCAGCTAGCTTTGCAATATAATGTAAAATATTGACATGTTATGAGGGTTGAGACTTAGAAATGTTAGGGAAGCAGACAGCACATTTAATTTCTAGGTGTAGATTGGAGGAAAAGGAAGATTCATGTTCACACAAAACAAACTGAAAACAATCTTCCAAAATTGGTTACAGTAGCTTTGTTTATTACAATAAACAAGTTTGAAATATATCAAATAACATTTAATGGCAATGGTTATACTGACTGTGGTAAAAACATTATGAAATACTATTTAAATAAATAAAAAAGAATGGAAAGTCAATACATATAATAACCTGGATGAATCTCCATGTAATTCTAGTAGAAGTAAACCAATTCCAAGAGATTACACTGTATATTTTATGATTTCATTTAAATGATTTTTTTTTTCAGTACCTGGGATCGAACTCAGGGCCTTGCTCTTGGCAGGCAGGCACTTATGCCACTGAGCCATATCCCAGTCCCTAAATGATATTCTTAAACAACAAAATTACAGATATAGACATGGATTAGGATTTTCAAAGCATTGTAAAACATGACTTTAAAACATAAGATTAAGGATCATTGTCATCATGAAATGTTCTGTATCTTGACTATTTGATACTCTAGCACAATTTGTAAGTAGTCGTCATTGAGGGGCAATGGGTTAAGGAGCATGGTATCTCTCAGTATTATTTCTTAAAACTCTGTATGAATGCATAATTGTTTAAAATGTTAATTAAAATATCAATATCCATGTACACTTCAACATATTTCATAATCTTAAAAATTAGGCATAGAAGACACCTTTATCTTCAACTCCATCTAAATGAAATTTAAAACAAGTATCATGATTAATGGAACAACACTAAAATAATTCCAAGTGGATTCAGTATGAATAGTTTTATTCACTTTTTGCCAGTGATAATTTGTTCAGTTAAATAACAAAAATAATATTTAAAATGCCTGGATAGGGAACAATGCTACTTTTCTTTGAAATGTTATTAGAGTATGTTGAAAATTGAAAAAATACAGAAAAATTAGAATGGATGAATTTAGCAAGTTTCTATTAACAAAGTTATATAGATAATCAATTTTAGTTCTATATATGGTATAGGCAATCAAATTTTAATAATATTGCTTACTCTAATATTGTAAAATACTGAATCTCAGTGAATAAATCTTGCAAAATATTTTACAAGAGTTTTTTACTTAGAAGGTTAAAAGATATTGTAAGAAAATTAACAATAATCTAAATAAATTGCAATGCAAAGTGTGTTTATGAATTGAAAAATTCCGTGTTATAATACCAGGTCTCCCAATTGATTTATGCAGAGATTCACCAACTGATTTTAAATTCATACAGAAATGAAAAGCATGAGAGTAGTTGAAATCGTCTCACAAAAGAAGAAAGGCTTTGCTTACCACTTACCAAGGGTTACTGTCAATCTGTGGCAATTCAGACAGCATGATATTGGCATGTAGGTAGAAAAGTAAATAGAACAGAAAATCCACAAGCTAATGAATGTTCTGTGTACATGACAGAGTTGGCATTTATGGAGAAAAGGGAATCTTTTCAATAAGTACAACTGGCAATATTGAAAATAATGAAATTTGAGTGTTATATCACACCATACTCAAGAAATAAATTCTAGCTGGATTGTAAATAAATATGCAAAATAAAATAAAACTTCTACAAGATGCTCTCTAAGAAGACTGTCATGATTTAGGGCAATAAAACTGCTTTCAAACAACAAAAAAATAGATAGCAAAAACATACCCACAACATGCAAAGTAAAAGATTGACAAACTGGAATGGAATTGTGCAAAATGGACTACACTAAAATAAAATGATTGTTTTATGAAAGAAATTATTACTAAAATAAAAATTCAAGAAATAGTATAGAATAAAGTTTGTATAATAAAATATTCATATCCACAATATGTGAAACATTACTGTAAACAATTCAAAAACAAAAAAAACCTTCTCTAATGACAAGTAAGATACTGATATATAATATATTATATTATGTTGTATATTATATAATATATATTACATATTATATTAATTATTTTGTATTACATATACTTTCAAAATTATTGTTTCATGGAATTTTATATCTATGTTTTTTATTATTGATATTAGGCTCAGAGTGAAAGCATGTTTTCCTTCAGTAAGTTGCTTGATTTCCATTTCAATGTAAAGGAACTTCTCTGAACTCCATCTGCAGTTGAGAAAATTAAGTCACAGTAATTATATGACTCGCCCAACAAAACTTATACATAACAGAGGTTAAGACTCCAGGAAGGCCTCAACATAGCATGAAGTTTTGTTCTAGGAGAGTAAATCAGATTCTCTCATAAGTACAGCAAAGTGAGTCTTACACACATTTCATACAAATATACAGCGTCCAGCATAAAAGAACACACAGAAAATACAAGCATGTCCAGACTGCCAACATTATTGCACACTATTTCACTGTACAGTGAGCCCACAGCAAACACAACTGTGACAATGATCAGCAGACATGTGAGTTACTGTAATAATTTGTTTGCATCTGTGAGTGTTCATAATATGAGATCCATTCATTTGTCTGTGAAAGTTTGCAACTCAAATGTTCATAAGCTGGGGACATACTGTATTAGAATCCAAAGACTTAATAATTGCATTGTGGAGGAATTTATTAACTGTTTATAAAATTTTATTCAGTTTCTAGTATGTACCAAGAAATAGACTAGAACTTGGGAGTTAAAAGTTGGGAAGAACTGACTTTGACTTTAATGAGGGCAAAAAATGGGTGGGAATGATCCTCATAGAGGTGAAGTTTGGAGAAAAGATGAAGGATTCACAGAAGTGATGAACTCTGACCACACTGAGAGCTACCTTGATGAAGCAACAGTAAAGAAGGAGTGTGTGTCTCAGGAAAAGAGAACCCTTAGACAAGTTACAAAGGCTTTTTTTTTTTTTTTAAACTTTCTCTTCTACTCTTTTGCCTCCTTAGCAGTGGCAGGGTTTGGGTTATAAAGCAATGATGGTAGCATAGAAGCTTGAGTTTTACAAGGAGGCTAAGCCACTGGGCACTACATAAACTACAACTTTGTAACTCCATTAATCAAACAAAATCAATGCAAATCAATAATATACTTGTAAGAATGTTCACCTAAATATTATATTTAGAAGACTGGCAATTTTATGTTTTGTTGAGCTTATGGAGCTGTAGGAATATTCATTTACTACAGGAGGAGTGCAAAATGGTGCCACCAGCTTCAAAAACTATTTGAGATTATATACTTAGATTGAACCCTAAGCTAGGTTGTAAGTGTCGCTATCGCTTCCAGTTGTTTTTCTCACTCATGGTACATGTGCCCATCGGTGGACATTTGTCACAACCTTTCAAACTGCAGAATACACTTCTTGCTCTTCCATTTAGGCTGCACTGTGGCTTTGCTAAGTGGAATGCTAGTGATGTGCTGTGGCAGAGCTGGGAAATGTGCAGCGTGACGCAGGGCCTTCGCACTGCTCATTATTGCCAAACAGGCCCTGGGAGGCTCGATAGCTTCAGGAGCCACAGCATGCTGGTCAGAAACAAACATCCCAGCTCACCTTTAAGTGTGAGAAGAATGAACAAACACTTCGTCAACACACAGGTTCTGTGGAAGTGTGTTACATGGCAGAAACCTGTTACAACACTTTATCACAAGCAATTTTACACATTAAGAATATATGTACATGTTCAGCTACATAGGTAGATAAAAGATGTGAATGATAGCCATTATATCAGCATTATTATACTACTGCTAAGCTAGAAAGTACTTAAGTCTTCATCGGTAGCAGGATTGTGGTGGATTAATTAATGATCAACTTGTAACATCCAGCAGAACCAAGTCAGTGTGGTGCTGGGTGTGGAAGGTGCACCTGAGTGTTGTTGCCAACAGCATAAAAGGAGAACTGGAAAGGAAGACAGTGTGCTGTTGATTCTCCAGGAGAAGCTAGCCACGCCAGTTTTCTTGATATGAACTCAGCTGTGCTCATTGGAGGAGGAGCCCAGGTCCTCACTGTCACTGAGGATGGCTGATTCAGGGGAGCTCTGGTCTTTAGCTTGAGCATCGCTTCCTGGCTCCAGTCAGATCCCTAAGTCTGTTGGCGCAGACTTCATCACTCTGGCATAGACTTTCTGGCTGCTGCTCCTAACCTTCGGGCCTTCCCGGTGTGGATCCTTGACAAAGACTTTCCCCAGACATTGTCGTGGGCTTAGGCCTTCAGTTGGTCTTGTGGAGGAAATTGACATGGATCTAGGTCTTCAGCTGGACTAGGGCAGAACACTGTTGTGGGATCCCTGCTCCTAGCTGGAATCCTAGGGTCTCTAGTGGGTGGACAGATGTCTCGCACTCTTCTGCATTGGGCTCTTTGGGTGAGTATTATAATCCTATAAATTATATGTCCTGTATTAAATATATTCCTGTGTAAACTCTGACTACATCAAATGATTATTTTTGCCATGAAATTTTTTAAAAGCACAATGTAGATCATATGGTTAAATCTTAGAAACACAACACTGGAGCTATTAGAATATTTCGAGTTTGTATAACTCTAAAACATTGAATTAATGAAGCCAGACATAAGAATATCTGTCATATACATTCATTCAAAGACAATTAAAAAATAAATATACAAGTAAAGCTACATATATGAGGAAATGATTTTTAATCAGAATCAAGATTTGTTTTAGAGTTTTTACTTCTTGTCAAATGATTGCTTTAGATATCTTTCTGTACTTATAGTTCTTTTAAAATGTTTTTCAAAGGAAATGTTATAAAATACTTACCTGTAAGGAAAAGTAATATATCCAGTTTTGATTTTCTAATTGCTTACATTTTCATAAAAATACAATGTTTTCACAAAATTAACTCATGACAATTTTTTCCAAAAATTTGATTTTCCCTTTTTCTCACATAATGGCAACTTCTAGATGTTTAGCCTTCATACTGAGAAATACAAGCATGTATTTCTGATGACTATGGACTATGCAGTTGGGAGGACAAAGACCTTTCTGTCACATCATTGGCCTGGTGTGATGCCCAGACTCTACCCCTCCTGCTTCTTTCCCCGTGGTGAAGATAAGCCACTCTATTTCTAGAAATGTCCTATTAAAATGCAATAAAACTATAGAATAGGTAAAATATTAAGCTATTATCTACCACAAACACTGTATCCTAAGATTACTTTTGCACAAAATTAGCTGTCAGGAGAGAAAGCAGAGCTCAGGGCCCTAGGGGATGATCATTGAGGATGATAAAATGGAAACAAAAAGAAGGGGGAGAATGCTGCTCACAGCTTTGGGTGCACAGATGAGGAGAGAATGATGTGAACCAAAATAAGGGCTGGGAGTTTGTGGGCACCCAAGGACCTGCATGTACCCCAGGATGGGGCAGTGGCCTGTTAACCTCACACGGCTGGGAAGAAACAGCTGTGTCTCTTTCCTTCTCTAAACTAACAAATAAATGGTGTGGCTCTGTGTGCCTCATGCTTGCTGGATTTCAGTGACCAAACACCATGTATACAACCAAGATAAATCCAACATAGAAAAGGACAATACACATCGTGTTAGGCTTCTCTTTCAAGAGGTGTGCAGATCAGCTGTTCGTTTCCCTAATGAATACAGAAATTTTAGTTCTGCACAGTTCAAGGAAGAACTGTTCTGTCTATCTTAGTTTTTTGTTTAGTTTTGTTTTCTTCTCTATTTTATTTATTTATTTATTTTTCTGTATCTTTAGGGAAGGGTCTACTTGGTGTTCAGGGTCTCACTACTAGATTAGACTCATAGCGATCCTCTTGTTTACAGCCTCCGAAATGCTGGGATTACAGGCCCATGCCACCACTCCCAGTCTCAATTGCCATCTCTGCATGCCACGGGGGAGGGGGGGCAGAGCCAGCATGGCAGGCCTGGGGATCAAACCCTTGGCCCCTGTGCCTGCTTACAGTTGCTTTAATCCACTGAGCTATTTGGCTGGCCCTATTTTATTTTATTTAACAAAGGGCTATATCAGTGCTTCAGAAACTCTCCTGACCATGCGAATTTCCTGAGGATCTTATTAAAATGCAAATCCTAATTCAATCTGAGGTTCAGACTGGGAAATCATATTTCTAACACATTAACTGATCAAATAGATACCGTTAATACAGGAATTTTCCACAAAAAAAATACAGAGTTCTGACAGCTACAGCATACACAGCACAGACACAAAAGAGCCAGTGACCTAATTTCATTTGGAATCTGAAGGCTAGGATGTCTAGTACAAAGTGCGAATCAAGATAGGTCCCAGGTCCTGTGTCCCACCTGGTGCAATTCTGTGGAGAGTTCCCTCTTACATTTTGCACCGTTGGGTCTTCAGTTGATTGGATGGGTTGTGGTAAAATGAAAGAATGTGCTATTATTCTGTTACTCTCATCTAGAAACATTCCCAGAACCCACTAAGAATAATACTTGAGTCAATGTGTAGGTCCACTCTGCTCCAGTCAAATTGTTATGTAAAAGTAACTATCACACTTTGCTTCCAAGATTTTCTGAATTTATCAAGTCACAAACTTCTACACTTCCTCTTTGCAGTACCCTACAAATCTCTCCATTAAATCCCCATAATTTGTCCTTTAGTTCAGGATGCCTACCCTCAAATTTAATTTCTCAATATCTATTGGAGGCTGTATGAACACTGCGGGTATAAGTTCTTTGAAATTTAAGGCACTTGGAATTCATCCCAGAGAAATGACCACCCACGTCAGTTTGGAGACTAGAGCTCAGCCACTCAGCAAGCCGGGCCATCCCCACAGGAAGGCATTTTTCATGGTTGTCTCCCTAGCTGATTCCCTCCTGTTTCTCTAAATTCCTCCATCATGTGCCATCTGCTGTTCTTCTTCAGCCCACAGCAGCAGTCTTGGTTATAGGCTCTGTGTCACCTGGACATATCTGGTCTTCATTTTCCCTTCACCGCCCCATGGCTCCATCCTGGTGTTTCCGTTATGAGCCGCAGCAGATGACAAGGGCCCCAGCTGCTGATTGGATTTTACAGCACGTTCTTCACTCTTCAGTTTCTTCTCTCTTTTCTGAGGCCCTGAATGTGAATGTCTGTCAGGTGTAGAGGCTGCATGATCCGTGCACGCCCTTGCTACTGAGCCAGGTGCTGTCAGCAGGCACTCACAGATCCATATCTTTATTTCCTGGTCCCTATTAAAGTTATAGCTGAATCATTAAAAACCAATATTTAAGAAGACAAAAAAAGGCAAGAAAATTTCACTTTGTCCCTCTTTTTTATTTATTTATTTATTCATTTATTTTTGCCAGATCGACACAGCTAATGGTGTTGACCCTGCATCCCATCTGTGTCACCATGGGTTTAATTTACTCACTCAAAGCATTTGAGCTCCTTCTGTATTTTTTGCACAGGGGCATAATGTAGTCAAAAATGGTCTCATCACTTTCTTCACATGCTTATCAAATGAAGGAAGAGAATCTGCAACACAATTAGATTATCTTAAGATGCTCTCTAGAGATCTACGAAAGTAGGCATTGACTCCAGGAGACTGACAACCAGTAATGAGGGCAGGTAATTTCCACATATACTTAAACATGCAGGACTGTGGATCATTCCATACAATTATTTTTTCATATCCTGCATTCACTATGTTGTGAGACAGAGATAGAATGAAAAAAAAAAAAAGAGTTTCAGAGAAACATACATATAACTGAAACTCGCTTCCTCCCAAATCCTCAAAGCATGTAGCCTGCAGGAAGTATCCAATAGTTTCATCCAAGTATATCTTCTCAACTGTCGACTATTCACTGATACTCTCCCCATATTCTAAGGTCACTGTACCATTTTGCACTATCTTAATAAACTATGCATTATTCCATGTCATTCATTTTGTTAGGAATAGTGTGTGTGTGTGTGTGTGTGTGTGTGTGTGTGTGTGACTAGGAGTAGAATCCCAAGGCCTGGGCTTTGAACTTAATAGCCAACCCTGTTGTTGGTGTTGCAGTTTTAAGAGAGTCCTGGTAAGGTATTCAGTTGCTCAGGTTGTTCTTGAGTTTGTTTCTCCTGTCTCAGCTTCACAGGGTGCTGGGATTATAAACATGCACCAGAGTGCCCAGGTTGAATGCATTCTTGCAAATCTCTAGCATGGCAAAGGAGGCTCATTCTCTTTGAATTTCAACTCAAATATCATCTATGAAAT